>QVRM01000623.1:0-47076 GCA_003439945.1 Dermanyssus gallinae | reverse complement strand
GCACCCTCAGTTACTGTGGTACCACATGCGCGGCAACTGTAGGGGTTGCAAACCGGGGCACCTAATCGAAGAGCTGTTACCATGCGGAATGAGGTGTTGTCCAGCATGGTACCCAGCTGCGGGAAGGGAGACACTTTAGAAAGCCTCCACTCCAGCTTTTTCCACTGAAGATTGGAGGCTGTCTAACAGCTCTCTAGCTGCAGCGCTGCATCTGTAGGAGTCCAATGTATGCTGTGTGGGCCGTTCTTGCCAGGGGCCTGGTCCAATTGCTTGTCTATCTATTAGCTCTGCAGCGTCTTTGGCTCTTGTGATTCCTTGGCGGATGCTGATGCGACCAACGTTTTTGCGAGTTCATCAAATTCCAATAGAGACGCGGCATAGCACATGGGAGCCAGCGCCGCCGCTGATCTAATACCAAGTCCTCTTTCGGCAATTGGAAGGGTTGCTCTTTTGCAAGTGTTATCATGCAGGTCGACGTTTAATACCTCTCCTAAAATGCTTTTTGCGGTATCGTCGTAAGCTTGAAGATCTTTGTGACATTTAATAGCTGGTGAAGTGCGCAGAGTATAGTTAAGTTTTGGCGAGCCCAAGCTGTATCTCCAGATGCACAGAGCTGCTTGCAAATGCATCGCCGTTAAGCGAGAGCGAATTTGCTTCAGTCCAGAGCACTTGTTTTTAAGGGTCTTTGAAATCGATCGTAAGCTTATTGGGGCTCCCAGAAGCTCCAACTCGTCTAAGTCAACGCGCCTAGATTCTGGCAAGACATTCGAAACCGCCCTGAAAAATTCATCCTGTTCTTGGGCATTACCTCCCAATGTTATGACTTCACACTTAGAGGCATTGAGGTTAAGGCCTTCCTCTTCTGCAAAATTCAGCACGTTGATAATATCACACACAACCAGATAAAGTGGGCCTCCAATCGTTGCTCATCTAGGTACCAAACGTTAAGAGGGCTCTTCATGCGTGCCACTAAACTGGATATGCCGAGGCTGAATAACGCAGGTCCAAGCGGATCGCCGTGTTGCACTCCACTAGCTGATAATAGTGGTGCTTTTTCATCCCAGGACAGCAGAGTCGGTTCCTTGTAGCTTTGCCAAGCTAGCGGCAGAAGTTGCGGCACTTTGAGTCTTACCTCATCAAGCACTACGTCGCGTCGTATAGTATTGAAGGCGTTACGAAAATCCAATTTAACTAGGACCCGTACTGGACCTTCTGCTTCAACAAATGCTCGTACTGCGTGAACTGCCGCTTCTGCACCGCCTTTCACTGCAACGCCTATCTGACTTGGTGAAATTGCTGTCACAATTGTTGTTCTGGCAATGACAATGGCTACTTTAGCGACAAGCCTCCTGATTGTAAGGCCGCATGCTATAAGTCTAACAGAGCCGTCTTTCTTCTTTAGCGCTGTCAGATTGGCCCCGTAGAAGATGGGAATGCAAAAATGTGGCAAATTACTACCCAAAGCTGAGCCAACAAGAGAACGGAGTTCTTCTACCTAGCCTCCCAGGTCACGGTACTGTGCTATCGAGCATATCGAGCAGATGCCGAGGACGTAAACCGTCTAATCCTGGGCCTGATGCTAGGGAAAAAGACCAGACGGCGTCAATAATAAGTTTTTCTGGTACGAGGCATGCTTGCGCTGGTACTGGTGCTTGAGAATTGATTGAAAAATTATTATTACTATTATTATTATTATTATCGTAATCATCAGCACCTTATGCATCGTCGCCGCAGCCACGATGCAGTGAGTAGTGAAATGTGTCCCAAAGAAGAATGCTGGACTCAGTTGGCCAAGGCTGTACACAACGGGCAACAGCGTTCTCCAATGAGCTTTGTACATATTTTCCCCTTTCGGTTCCTCTCTTTCTTTCTCTCTCTCGCTCACTCTCCTAGTATCTCATTCCCTTCCCCCCCCCTCTCTCTGTTCCCCGCGCTCTATTTGTCTCTCTGTGTCATTTCTAAATCTATGCCAGTCGCTATCTGTGTGTATATCCATCTTTTCCTCCACCCCCCCTCCTCCCCGCCTTCGTGCGCCTGCGCTCTTCTTACATGGAGGAGGCTCAGATAGTGGCGGTGAATTCGACGCTTGGTTGAATTCCGTTGCGTTCTCCTCTCATTAGGACGCCACTCAGTCAGGGCGTCGTGGCGGAGGCGGCGGCGGTGGTGGCGGCGATGTGGGTGGTAATGGCAGCAGCATCGGGTTCTTCGCTTGGCTTTCACTTCGCTTCATTGGCCCCCCGCTTCTTAAAAGGACCGTCGGAGTGACTCGTTATCGGTCGGTATCGGGTGTCGCCGTTCGGCCTGCTCTGAGCCCGCCGCCCCTGCGTTTTGCCTGCAGTATATCGTAGTCGTTGTCGAAGTTGAAGTCGTCGCCGCCGCCGCCACCCTTGTCGGTTGCCCCATCTTACAGCCAGAGCTTGCCAGCGGCTCCCGCTGACAGGGGCGGCTGAAAGGCGTACTGACGTAGGTGATCTAATGACCGTCCGGGTGACTCAGTGACGCAAACCGTGAGGCATGTGGCAGCAAGTGTTGTGCATAGTACCAGACTGCGACTGCGAGTCACCACGAAAACCAAGTCCGTGTGAAGTCTAGCGAGGTAAGATCGAGGCGAGGAGAAAACAGAGCGAGAAAACAAGAGACTACGTTGACTTTGATCATTAAACGTGCCGTCGCACGAAGCCGTACAAACGGGCGGTGGTAACTCTGGTTGCGACGCCCATGTGCGCTAGACGATCGCCTCACTGTGTATGGCTGTGCGTAGAAAAAAATTGTTGTTCGCGCTGACGATGGTGCTGTTTTTCATGTGTGTGTGCTGTGTTTATTTGTCGTGGTCGAGTAGTTGTTTGTGTTAGAGTTGCTGTTGCTACCGCTACGGCTTTAGCCGTTTTTCATATTGTTGCTGTAGTTGTTGCTTCGTGAGTGTTATTGTTATTATTATTATTGTTGCTGTTGCTACCGCTACGGCGTTAGCCGTTTTTCATATTGTTGCTGTAGTTGTTGCTTCGTGAGTGTTATTGTTATTATTATTGTTGCTGTTGCTGCTGTTGTTGCTGCTGCGGCTGCTGCGGCTACTGCTGATACTTCGCTGCTGTTGCCGTGTGTACTGTTTTGACATTGCCGTGAGTTAAGGTTTAACGAATTGACAATTTTGCCTTGTCGTCGTCGTCGTCGTCATCGTGATCCACATAGGCGACTGCAACTGAATTGGGACGGCGCAGCCGATCGATTTCGGTCTCCGACGGTGATTGGCTCGGCAGGATAAAGTCTCTAATTAAATCGTCCAGCAGATAAGCGAGGATTAGTTCTTGATCGTCTAAGCGCATCAATCCGGGCTCACCCCTCACCACCCTCACCCCTCACCCGGCTTCAGCTTCGGCTGACCAGGCTGGCTGCTGGCCACGTTAACTTGACCGGTCACCAGGCCGTTGACCGTTTCCGGCCACTTCGAAGAGACTTCTCTTCCCAGAGACTTCAACCCCCCCCCCCCTTACCCCCGTCCCCGTATCTCATTCTGCTTCCGAGCTCCTTCTGTCGTATGTAAGAATGGAACAATGACAGCCCACAGCAATTGATATATATATATATATATATCATTATCAAAAAAGGTGAACAAATAGTATACATATTATGTATACAACACAAATATATGTCTATACGGAAATTGTAAACAAAATGTTGTTGTATATATATATATATATATATATGTATATATATATATATATATATATATATATATATATATATATATATATATATATATATATATAAATATATATCTCATTATCAAAAAGGGTGAACAAATAGTATAACATATTATGTATACAACACAAATATATGTATATACGGAAATTTTAAACAAAATGTTGTTGTACTTATATATATATATATAGCTACAGCGATATTTTGTTTACAATTTCCGTATATACGAATATTTGTATTGGATACATAATTGTTATACTATTTGTTTACCCTTTTTGATAATGATATATATATATATATATATATATATATATATATATCACGGCTGTCATTGTCCTATTCTATAATATTTATACTATTTGCTCACCTTTTTTCTATGGTTGAACAAAAAAAGAAGAATAAAAGCAAGCATTTCTTTCATTCCCGAAGTAGCCTCTTTCAAACTCCGCACGCTTCAATCAACGGCGGGCAAACTTTTAGATCCCTTCGAGAGAGTCGACGCACAAAAAACAAATTAAAAACCCTAACCACCAAATGATTCATTTATATATATATAATTTTTAAAATACAATTTGCCCCCATCCTTCTGATGCAGCTCCTTAATTGTTCACGAGCTGGCCTTATACGAGCTGGCTGAGATTCTCTTAGCTCTCTCGCTCTCTCTCTCCGTATGTCCCTCTCTTTCTATTTCAGGTTCCCTGTCATCTCGTGTCCCCGGCCAAGGTTTTCTCTCTATTTCTCTGGCTCTCGCACACACACACACCTTCTTCTGCTGTCAAACTTCCGCCCGCACTCTCCTATTGCACCTCTACCTTTGCCAGTGTCTCGCAATTTTCTTTGATACTAGTGCCGTCTGCACGGCGCATGTATTCGCTATAGCGTCCTCATAAATTGTGTCGAACGGCGTTCAACTGAAAAAAAAACTCTCATTACTTAGGTAACAATAGCAACAACAGTGACAACAACAGCAACAATTGCTTCTGCTACTACACTTACTATATCGAATATTGCTTCCGTTACTATATTACGACGCCAACAACAGAAATAGCAGCTGCAGCAACAACACTACCACCAACAAGAACAAAAACAACAACAGCAACAACACCACCACCAACAAGAACAAGAACAACAACAACACCACCACCAACAAGAACAAGAACAACAACAACAACTTTGACTGCGTCGGCAAACGTACATTCGGGGCGCCTGGCTAAAGTGTTCTGGAAGAAGACAGGGACGCCCCGGGGATCGGTTAGATCTAGGCTGGCCGTTGTGAAGGCATCCTACAACAACGTTGGTAGCAGTCGCTCGTCTGTGCGCTGCCTTTGTAGTGTATATGTACGTTGTGCTGTCACCGATTTGTCCTCAACTACATTTGGCTTGCTAGCTATCTCATATCCATCCCCCCCCCCAGCGTCCTAGTTTGCACTCTCTACTACGATATCATTTATTTCAAGGCCTTTGTCAAGTATGCAATACATCGTCAGGTTGTTTGGCTTGCCTATGCCACCATTTCTTCGTTTGGTAGCTTCACGTAACACGTCATACCCAAAGAAATAAATAAAATAAAGACAGAAATCATTTGTCGGGGCTCATATCATCTCCTTCAGCCTAGCTATGTTCTGACCGTCCTTTAATTAACAACGACAGTTTGCAGAGTTGTGAAGTTAGACAGAGCTAGGGTGGCAATTTTCCTAGGTGTGACTCATAGGCGTCGGGACTTCTAACTCACACCTGAGACAAACTGGCGGTAACTTTTCCTGCACCGTTGGCTGCACTGTTGATCGGCGAATCGCATTTAGGCCGTGTACGGTTTGTTTGTGAGCATGCAAAAGCTATAGGAATCAAGAAAAATGCATTACGACATCTAGAATATCTACACTCAGTGCGCCTTCGAGTGCGTTGAAGGTTTCCTAAAAAGCTTTGTTCTAGATGCACACGATTTCATTTTGAAATAGACCCCGAGGATTGTCTATAGTTTGTCATCTAGTATAGATCGATATAATAAGTGACCTCGTAAACGCATATCTGTTCCTGTAAAATGACTAGTGCCTCGATAAATGTGTACAAACAATTCCATTACATCCCGGTGTCCTGTCTAACAAAACATGTCCTTATGCAGGCTTTTAAATAAACAAACTGCTAACCAAAGTGCACAAATATACGCGTTAAGTGATGTTCATCTGCATTGGATTTCTACACATACGTTTGCCTAATAAATCAATTTCGTCACGTTCTCACACAACATATTGCTCTGGCTTGCGTTAATTGTCAAGCTCTACTGCACTAACTGGGTTATAAATTAGACTTGTGCAAAGTTTTAAATGAAAAGCAAGTGTAAACTATTGCTCCCAAGCATATTTACCGCCATAATGTCGAACGTGCAACGGCGTTATTGTTAAAAAATGATTAAGTTCGTATGACACGTTGGTATTGGAATTGTTTTAAAAAAAATAATATGTATTTTACTGTAATCAGATCTTATCTAGAGAGGCTGTAGACAACAATTATAACTTACTCGATTGCTTCACGCCAGCTAATTAATAACGACTAGTGCCAAATCCTACAATTTTGGTGACCTATAACTCTCCAAGTTTCTCCTGGATATAATATTAAATCACTCCGCCAGATAACGAACCAATTAAGATTGCATCGAAACCCAAAACCTCAGATACCTGTTGGGACGCGTTAAATATATGTGTTTAACTGCACCAGCTATGCTTAAAACAATAAGCTGTGTGTTAACTCGCCCCGAAGCGAGCCTCAACTCTTAAACCTACCTAAAGCTTCAATACTGCCCCTTTAAAATAAACGCAGAAATTAAACAGAACTAAATTGATCGTAACATTAGCATATAAAATAATATTAAAGATAATATTTATTCGAGCAGTCAGATAAGATCGCACATTTTTGCGCTCTCAAAAATAAAGGTTAACTCAAGCAACTTCCACCCAAACAGATACGGTACCTCCTATCTATCCTACTTCACACGAGCTTGAACCTCCCGAGAGGTTCTTCGCTAAGGATCGTTATGAACCGTTTAGGGTGAAATCATTATCGCCCCCCCCCCCATATACGAATCTACGATCTTCTGAGGGATGAACA
This sequence comes from Dermanyssus gallinae, assembly GCA_003439945.1. Taxonomy (NCBI): domain Eukaryota; kingdom Metazoa; phylum Arthropoda; class Arachnida; order Mesostigmata; family Dermanyssidae; genus Dermanyssus; species Dermanyssus gallinae. Next base: position 40,272 of record QVRM01000623.1, on the reverse strand, counting down.
CCTTCAGCAGGGCCAAACTCGCAGTCTCTTGTGAGATGCCTCTCTGAAGGGCACCCTGCCCGCCCAGTGGTACGAATGCTTTTCCAAGATAATCCCAAATTGGAAAGAAGACTCTTCGGACCCTTCCGCGTGACGGCCAAATCAAAACGGAGTCGCGTTTACAAACTACTTTTAAGCATACTCACGGGAGTATAACGGACTTCCTGACAGCACTGGCGTTTCTTCCAGCATGGCTTCAGGACTTAGCGTTCCACTGTCTTAACCTGTTGAGACTCCTTGATCAGACTACAATCTCACTAAACCGGAAAAAAACTTTCTTTGTTCGCGGTTTTTATCGTTTAAAATCTGCCCTCGGCATCGCACCCCTGTGATATTATTGTGTTGAAGAAACTGGGGAAGGCTGGAGTTGGATAACGAATGCTTACTCTAATCCGCACTCTTCTGAGAGCTCACGATCCAGCTTTCCTAAAGGGAGTACTTGGTTTTCTGTCAAATTTGCGCAACATATTAGTATAGATGCTCGCGATCTCAGTATAATTTATCGATGAACTCGCAGGCTGCTTTAAATTACCGCACGCAGTTGCCTTGGAATCGTTTTGGCATGAATATTGTTTTAAATGCCTCTAATTGCCAGGGAATTGTATTTATCACCAGCTATGACTAACCAGGCCTGGAAGGAATCTCTCCGTCCATGTCGTCATCTAGTCACTCGCTTTAGTGTTCACGGATTTTATCGTTATTATGCTAGTCTACTGGGTTTCACTAACCCAGAGAGGACTACAAATGCCGTCGTTGTGGCGGTTCATTTCCCCTGCATCACCTCACCGACTGTGCCTGAGACGTATCGCTCGAGCGAGAATACATATACGCCGTTCTACCGTGTGGATCATTTTATATTATGTTCATATTCACATACCAAAACAGGGTGCGTTTTTTGAGCAACTAAATAAACATAAAAAATATAAAAGCTGGAAAAATATATGGTTTGATACCATCTGACTTCAGGCTGTGGCACCATGTGTCAGGCCGAATCACTGAAGTCATGCCAGGTTTAATATATTTAATAGCAGTTAAAGTATAAGAGCGGTGCGGTAAAGCTCTTATCTGCAGTGTCGTTCTTTTCGTTTAGAATCGACGTTTCAAAAACCATTAGGGAAAAATGCATGCGTCATATGATCGTTGAGGCAATTTAGAACACATACGATATAGGTTGTCCACACCGCGTCACTTGGAGAAGTTTCACAACCGACGCCGCTAGATAATTGCCTACACGGCAGTACAGCGACGCAGATTAAAGAAAATATGAGACTTTGAAGAAACCGTACTGTACAAACACAATCTCTAGAAACAAGCAGCCATTTCGCACAGGTTTGCTTTGTTCTGCGAGGTTTCGGGAATGCATGCTGCACATGCGCCACTAGCAGCCTGCGTGACTAGTGTGAGACTCGCAAACCCACTAAGCCCGGATTCCTCCCCACCCCTTCAGGCTCGGTATTTCTTTGGCATTACTTCGAAGCCGTGGGAGAGGCGTCTCTGCCGTTCTCCTTCAATCAGCTCTATCTCTGACTATCATCCCGCATGTTCGCACAGGTTGGCCGGCAGCTCTATGTCTAGTCTCGTCTGGAGTCACTGACCTTAAAATAACTTGTCTGGTAGCGATTCTAAGAATCTATACATAAAAAGGTAATATTCAATGCAAGAAGCCATATTCTACAAACGTACTCCAAAGGTGCACAAACTCTATGCAACGTTGGAACAACGATAGCGCCGGTATGGGTGCTTTCTAGAAAGATATTGCAATTGGCACTAAGCGGCCACGCTTAATACATGAGCGTATACTATACCACTGAGTCATTTCATTACATCCCTCCTCATTGCTACACCACAATAACTTAGATCCCAAAACGTTTTTCGGGCTGACCCTCAGCCAACATTTTACATCTACGAGTTTGCTTTCGCATTGCTTCGTAAGTCGAACCTCACAAATACAAATGTCTCCTCCGGTCACGAGGCGCACGCAAATGCACCATGCCACCGGGCTCGGCAATGACTTAGACCTACCGGGACCAAAGAAGTAGACCTAAATTCTCTAACCTAAACTGTATGGTGTTGCTACCAAAAAGATCGGTTTTACTAGCATAAAAAGCATTATAATTTCGGTACTACAGACAACAACGTAAGAGAGCAGTGGCTTAGACAAGATTATGTGCCGACATCGCAGCTACCTTCAGCTGGATTATACACATTAACTAATGTCCTTGGATCTATAAAGGTGAGATGGCACTTTATTCCATGAAGACACCCGGGTGTGCAGACCACAAAATGTCTTCTATGTACTCAAACTAATGCCTCCCAAAACGCCCGGTGTAATTTAGCGTAAACGGCCCAATCCTCTACTCGATGAGCACTTTCAGAGCGTTTACTGAGCTGTGAACAGACAACACAGTGGCACAGAGGGGTCGCGCTATCTAAACGAAACGAAATTGCACATCCACACACGCTTCATGGATTTGGTCTGTTTGTCGGTTAGTGGGGCTTTGCCTGTGAAGCTGGTCTTCATGCTAAGAGTTGGTCTTCATGTGAGCTTGATGGAAGCAGCCCTCGCGAGGCCAGTCCAGATGGTCGATGTTACGCCGGTCTGTAGTAACATGTGCAACGCTAGGGTTGTTATAGGAAAGATAGAAATAGTAGAGAATTCGAATTATTTAACTGTAGACGACGTCCAGCAAACGCAGAAGTAACTGCATGCATACTGCATGCATACGTACAGGTTGAAATTTAGCCTCCATAACGCGTATCCGAAGAACGGTTTCCGTTGATGTCGCAGGCGCTATTTGGCAATTTGGCAAAGAGTGAGGTTACGTATAAAATTGTTTGCAGTTTTAGCACACGACATATGCCCGGCGAGATCATATCTATCCAATAATATGCTACGAGCGCAACAACGTGAAAATGTGGACAAGGCTCAACGGTTTGCAGCCATTTTATTGCTACCTGCAGATTTCTAACATACGTATGTGTTGGTGATTTTTATATTTGATAAAAGTCTAGATCATGCAACCGCTCAGACGTCTTAGCAACTATGTAGCTATATATATATATATATATATATATATATCACATATCGGGCGCTACCACACACTCGAATGTAATGAAATTGAAGGGGAGTCCGTTATCTCACGAGTGAAATATGTACTGCCTTAAATCGTTGTATTGTCTACCAGTTAATGGTAAAATAAAAGCTTCATATATATATATATTTATATATATATATATATATATATATATACAGGGTGTTGCAGAAATTTTTCATAATAGAATATACAAATTGTAGAGCTCGTTAAAGCAAATATTTTTTTCAATGGAACATGGTCTCTGAGAAGTCTTGTTTCGGAGTGAGAGCGAAATTACTACAATTTGTGACACTAGTGTTTTTGCCCGACATAGGAGCATAAAATGTGCTGTTGCGAGACAACCAGTCCTCCTATACAGAAACTAAACACACTGTCGTGTTTGTGAGAAAATTCTGCTTCTTCCGAATATACAAGACCGGTCAGAAGATGCGACACGGTCGTTTAGAAGAGAATTCGTCAAAAATGAAGTTTTTTATTAGCTTTCACGCCAAATACTTCAGAATCATAACCCTACGACCACCCACGTGTTCAAAGCTAACATATTTAGCAAATGCGCATTTCATGGCGATCATTTTGGTACCAAACTTACGGCAATGCGAGCTGTGGTTGCAGAGTAATTACGATTTTTCGGCGAACATGTCGAGATTAAGTGCATGAAAATGACGCGCTGCGGCTGTCGCGCGACACGTCGGCGGTAGTGAACGTCGCCACACAGTCATTTTTCATGCACTTAATCTGGACATCCCACCGAAAAATCGTAATTACTCTGCAACCACAGCTCGCATTGCCGTAAGTTTGGTACCAAAATGATCGTCATGAAATGCGCATTTGCTAAATATGTTAGCTTTGAACACGTGGGTGGTCGTAGGGTTATGATTCTGAAGTATTTGGCGTGAAAGCTAATAAAAAACTTCATTTTTGACGAATTCTTTTCTAAACGACCGTGTCGCATCTTCTGACCGGCCTTGTATATTCTTCGGAAGAAGCAGAATTTTCTCACAAACACGACAGTGTGTTTAGTATCGGAGGACTGGTTGTCTCGCAACAGCACATTTTATGCTCCTATGTCGGGCAAAAACACTAGTGTCACAAATTGTAGTAATTTCGCTCTCACTCCGAAACAAGACTTCTCAGAGACCATGTTCCATTGGAAAAAAAATTTGCTTTAACGAGCTCTACAATTTGTATATTCTATTATGAAAAATTTCTGCAACACCCTGTATATATATATATATATATATCAGATCATAGGCCGTGTTTACTTAGATATCTGAGAAAAGTGAGTTTGTTTTATCGCAAACAGTCATACTAAAAAGTTTCGTGTGATTGGTTAGTAAAACAGTTCCACTTGCAGTGGAGGGGAAGGCCACTTTACCCTAGTTTAAGCTACGACTTAAGACTCTTAAAACTTGAGCACAATCTGGAATGTCCGGACCGTCTGCAACTAGTGTTGGCTTAACCACAAATCGACTTTGCTGCCTACATTGTGCTTTCGTCAAGCCACTGTCACCATTAGGAATCTCCGGGCTATAATTAAATAAATAAATTGATTCAGTCCTCTACTGACTCTTATGACCATGTAGCTCTTCATTCTCATTTAAAACCCTTATGTTTACTTTCTTTATTAGCGAATTATACAAATCACCAATAAATCTGTTATTTCTACAGCCTGATTCGTTCACAGTGTAGTTCGGTATAGTTCTTAAATATTATTTGCGGCAGGATTAAGTATCAAGACTGATGCTACCCGACGGTTTGAGTTTAGAACAAATCGACAACACACCTTTGCATTGCTTGCGTTATAAAGTGACTGTCCCAAATACCAAAAAACTTCATAAATTGTGCGAGCTGCATTAGATCAACGGAACATAAGAGCACCGTATTCAAATCGTACCCGATCGAAAAAGGTTATCATCGTTGCTTTTGATCATCTGGCGCCATACCATTGTGTTCCGAGCGTTTTACTTTACTTGGCGATTGGGACCGATAAGGTTCAATTTACGTGTTTCACATTCTACGTGTTTGTGTACTGTTCTGAAAATCATGTTTGTGAAACCTTTAATACTAAGATGGTAGAAGTTATGTACTGGTAGAGAGCTGCTTACTGAGTAACTAATCTGACGGCTGTGCTTGCTTGCTTTTACTCTAAATAGCTCAAAAAGTAACATTTACACCAACAAAATAGATGGTACACCACACTTGGATATGTGTTCCTTTTTGCAATTTCAAATAGTTCTCTGCCTAATTAAAGCAAGCGGTTTTTTTTGTTAAATAGGCTAAAACAAATGTATCCGGGCTTGTTTTTTTGTGATAAAGTTGTGTCCTCACACCACATCGATATATCATCAAACAGAACTTGTAAGTGTTTTTTGTTTTTCTACTTTTGTCAGTGAGGTTTTCTGGTCGGCAAACGTGTTGAATTCGAACGATAGGGAGGAGGTTTGTCAAACCCGTCAGATGGGGAATGAATAACAGCAAAGGCCATTGCGGTAAGCGGCTTATACATTGGCTATTTAATTTACTAAATGCAATAATTGTCCTTTTACAAAAATAATATTACTCTCTTATAGACTTTTCGGACTTGGTTTTTCGTACAGCCTAAACGCTTTTCTCTACTGCAAAGCTTAGCCATTTTGCATTTCCAATATGAGTTCGTTAGTCTGTTCAGCGTAAAACAAGGAATGGAAAGGATAGTAGTTAGCTATATGGACGAAAATTCGGGGTCACAAATTGCCTGGAAAAACCTTTGGCGGCCATATTAGAAGAGGGAGGGCTAGCTAAAGACGATATGCTCCAGGTTAGAAGTAAAGGTAATTGATTTTACCAGAAAACGTACTTGCCTGCGGACCGCTATATCAACTTTAGTAATCACTTTCACGAAAATCGTACAAGGTTGTAGGTTAGAGCTGCGGCGGCGATAAAAAGCCGTCATATGCTACCAATGCAAGCAGCCGCATTCAAACTACCTGCGGGAAACCGCATATTTGGGACTAACTGGTGAAAGTAAAGCTAAAAATCATAAATATGGTCAAGTTGTTTTAGCCTATGTAGGGTAAACAGGCAGATATATAACGACCTCGTATACCGCACACGGATTTCATCACGTGCTATGTATTAGGGAGAGTTTTCACCACTTCGATAAGAGATGCAGATGCAAGAGGTGCCTGACCGAATATAAAGTATATCATGCAGCCAGTTTACTCATCTTATAGTTAAGCAAGTAAAACGGAGCACTTCGGGAGCAAATTGGGAGTGAAACGTACTTAGCCCAACGAGCCAGTTATATTTTCCTTTATTCTCCGATTTTGTTCTCTCTCGTTTTCTTTCTTTATATACTTGTTTGCTTTTATAATCCAATTGTGTTTAAACAATTTGCGGAGCTCATCCTTCATAGACTTTTACAAGAGGATTTCGTGGATTTGGTTTGTTCAGGAGCCTGTTTTGTTTGCTATGGGAGGTCTCAGGAATGCTCGAAGAACATATGTCACGAGCAGCTAGCATGACTAGTGTGTGACTCGCAAACCCACTAAACCCATATTGCCTTGATCGTTCAGACTCGGTATTGCTTTCGGCTTACTTTAAAAATATCTAGAAGCCTAGCAAAACCTTGTTTGCCTTAAACACGTCAAGTAAGTGCGCAACTTTGTGCCAAATGCTTTATAACAGTCCACATAGGGTACTCTACTCTGCTCGTTCAAGAGGCGCCGACCGAATTTACCGAGGAAGCGCGCTACTCACGTAGGAGTTATTTATCTAGATTCATCTATCTTAGGGAACCCGATCTTTAGCCAGTATCAACATCTAGAAGATGTTTGTTCCACAGCTGTATGGTGTCACCTTGCACGAGGGTTCCATCGCGGGGGAGTGTCCTAATAGTTTGTGCAATGAACATTCTAACTGTTGTAACTGTGATATTTCTCCGAAACTCTCCTACAGTGTCTGCGGTTATGTGCGCGCGTCACTTCGTAAAAACCCGCCACAGTGCAGAAGTGAGGAATAATGTTAGCCATGCGCCACGTATCACGTCATATACGCAGTATGACATCACTTCTACTGACACCTGAACATGGGTCCTTCTGACCGGACCGTTGTATGCGGATAACTAGACGCGTCCACCGCACAGTGTCGGGTAGAGCGTCATGTATTTCATTGGGGATATGCCTCGCGGCGATTCTAAGCCTCCGTACAAATATATATATATATATATATATATATATATATATATATATATATATCACCCTTACGGGGTACGAACGGCTTGCTTTTGCTTGTACTTGCTCTGAAAAAAACTATTTTTCGAACTCGAATCGTGTACTTTCAAGCAGAATCTGGAATTGAACTGTCGACTTGATATCGATGGTACCTTCGAGGCGCCATCATCATCATCATCAGCATCACCGTCGCCGTCGTGGTTATCATCAAAACCGTCAGCAAGTGTTTGGTTTGGTTTGCCCCAACAGCGTACGTTATCAGGCGTATAAACGGTTTTTGTACACTCGAGTGTTATCGTCTATTTTAAGCATGTTCTTTATGAACTGCCGGTTGCTTCTTGTTAATAACGCCCCCCCCCCCCCGCCCCCCACCATCGCAGGTTCAGAGTTCATCGTCTGAAGAAGGGGTCGGGATACGGACACGTGCGGATCGAACGGCTTCTTGTGACCGGTGCGTTCGACAGAAAATTCCGTTTTTCGTCAGAGTGCGTTCGACAGAGGCAATTACTCTTTTTTTTGGCGGGAGAGTATACAGCGCAGATCGCATATTTTTCCTTTGCGAAGGTAGCCTGGTAAAGGCAACGCTGCCGCCGCCGTCATCCTCATCAGCAGCAGCGGCTGGTTGGCCACTTGGATAAGGCCAACCTGCTGCCGCCTGCGGGTCAGCGCAACGATTGGCTTTTTCCCCAACGCCTGCCTTCGGATGGATGAAAAAAGGAGGTTCATGTCGGGCAAACTACGCACATTATCCAATTAGAGAGCGCCAAACCCTCTCCGTAACAATTAAGGCGATTAACCACTTTTCAACTGTTTGCCGTATTGGCACTCGGCACTGTCGACTACTACTTCTACTACTACTACTACTACTACGATAGCATCTGGTAAGTGTCTGTGGGTAGATCGTATTGCCCGGCTTGACGGTGGACGGACAGTTTCAACTCGTATATCGTTGAGTGACAGGAAAATAGTTGGTCCGAATCTTTGGGAAACCGGTGACAAAACAAGGGCGGGCAGTTGCCATTTGACGCCCAGTTATCGGTCTCAGGCTACTCACATGAAACGAAATTACACTACCTGGTTGCATGTAAGCGTATCTGATGTTCACTTATCCATTACTAGGAATAGAGGTATACGAGGCAATACAATTAAATGCAGACGAAACTAGACGATTTCCAGGTTTTGTCTATTCTGTTACAACGTTGTGTAGTAAACACTTCTACAGAATGGCGGTAAAAGCAAACGCCCATCAGGTAAATACCATGCAACGAACCTGGATTACGTATAAAGGTTGATAGATATTTTAGCGAAGGCCTGAAGTGCTAATAGCTGTTGAAGTGCGACGGCTGGTCGCACGCCCTTTTTTTTATTTTTTTATATAACCTGAGGTTGAAGGTAAATCTTGCAGTTACCTTCAACCTCAAGTTATAGAAAAAAAAAAGTGCGTGCGACCCCTGGTGCGCTTTAGATGCTTTCTGCAGCAAACAACAAGTAAGGCCGGAACAGGGGGTTTCGGCTATAGGATAAACAAGAAACGCAGATTTGATTTTGGTTAATAAACACATGTTTGTAATCTCGTACAATCGAACTATACGAGCAACGCTAACGACAAACGAAAATAACTATAACGGAGGCTGTTGTTCCCAGTGTATTTAAACTGAGCCGGCAAATGTATGGCCGCGAGAGAGTTTTTCGCACAAGTAGTTTTTTGTTGTTGTTGTTGCGAGAGAAATATTTCAAAGCAGGTAGAGCAGCCAATTTTTATAGCGCACGTAGCTGCCACGTGTCGGCAGGGAACAACCATGATAGGTCGTTGCATCATCATCATAGCGATAATCTAATAAATGCCAGAGAGACATCTCCGTCCTCTATTGCATGTGTATATATTCACGCATATGTCTGGCTAGCACTGCAACGTCCCCCCCCCCCCCACTGCCGCGCTGCGTTAGCCGTAATGGCCGGTTGTGCATTTTCGTCCCACATTCTGATTTGTCGATTTGCCGGAAGTATGAACACGAATGAACGAATGAGGAGGGCCGCCACCGAGGGTATCCAGCAACCTGACCGCATTCTTTTTCCGCCCGCGCACTGCGGGGGGAATGTTCCCAACAACAGCGTGCAATGTCGCCGGCCTCCTCTATGCTACGGAGACTAAAGTGATCCGTGTAGAGCGGCGCTAGAAAGCAGCTGGGCAAAAAGCGTTCATGGACCACGAACGAGGAGAGACGCCGCAGCGAGAAGGGAACGGAAATCGAGAGATCGCATGGCCGCGTGCCGTTCATGGTTGTGGGTTCTAGTAGCTCCCTACGAGGGGCCCGTGGTGTGGCCGCAGCGGCGTTGTCGTCGTCAGGCAAATCCTACTCGGATATCAGAGACTAGGACATCGCTGTGTGGACAAACCTCGCGCGAACGCCATTTGTCGATACAGCCGACAGCCTACAAGGCTATTACGAGCGTCATTAGGTCCGACGGGAGCTTCAACCGAACCGTGCCAGATATCAGGGTCTATTTGCGCCCCAGTGACCGAAGGGGTCTACTGGTGCTTTACAGAGGCTCTGGCAGAACCCGCACGGGCCAGTTTGAGGGAACTCGTGATGGGAACTCTGGTTCGATTTTCTATACATCGACCACGCACCGACACTCACAGTTCACACTCCTCCGTTGTTAGAGATGATGTAGTTTTCTCTAATTTGGAAGCCAAGTAAACTAAACGCGTCACACCGCCGGTGCGCAAGCAACCCAAAAAAGGGACAATTGATTGCCGTTTGCTAATTGGTACAATAATAATTGTTCAATATGCATTTCCCTAGTGCCGCCACCTGTGATCATGTCAAGAACACTGGTTCACGACCAACAAGGTACTCGACGCTGCCTTGTAACAAATAGCTTGAACCCTAAATGCACATATACATCATATATGAATATCTTAATATACATAAAATGTATATACATACAAAGCCACTCTGTATATATATATATATATATATATATATATATATATATACATCTCTGCATTGATGCTACATTGGCTAGCGAAAGAAAAATAGTCATACTAAAAACAGTTTGCGTAAATCGAGATACTGTAATGTGTCATTTTCTCTCGTCCAAGACATTTAAAAATGTGTCATTATGCTCGTATAACAATTTAGAAATGTGCGTATTAACTTAACATGTCTGTTAAACGAAGAAAATCATTTCTCTCTCGCGTTTGCACATCTTCCTAAGGTATGTCCGGCCAGTCATATTGATATCATACATTAGGTGTTTCTCGCATGCAATAATATAAGATGCAATATTATTTCTCGCAATGTTACAAAAGAAATAAAGAGTTCCGAGTGTGGATGTATTTAACGCATGCCGCACATGCGTTTCATCATGCTTTGTGTAGATCCGACCACTATCATGACTACTGCAAGATATGCGTTTTCAAGCCTTCTCAAACGTTGTGCTTGAAATAAAACGGCAGATGGTTTCGGGATCTGCCCTTCCCCGATGCCGTGGAAGGCAATGTAATGCAAAGCTATCGTTGGCTAGGCTGACGACGATTTACCAGCATGTGAGCATGATACCAAAAATGACAATAAACGTTATATATATAGAGATATACGCAGTTGCTCCAATTGCCCCTATTGACATCAGACGTAGCTGGTGCTTGTTTGCATCATATTTTCAATTTAGTGACTCGATAGGCATCAGACTGACGAATTAGCAGATGCCGGATACGTCCAGACAGCCCGCTAGAGTATAACCCGGTTTAGCTGCCGTGCCCTGTGTATATGGCCTGTCCCCTAAAAGGTGCTAAGAAGCTCTGTCGCCTTATTGCGGAGCCTTCACTTCGTTCGAGAAGCTGACCATGAAGATGAAGCCCCAATTTCAACCAGCACAGGAAACGTAGCAGCAAAAACGATGACGGTAAGCTGACGAGAGCACTTTAACTTGTCACCGCTTGTTTTCGTACGTCGTACAATTGTAACAGTCGGATTTCCCTCATCTAAACTTTTGAGCTTCCTGCCTCAACTGTGCTCCTGTGAGCGTCTCGTTAGGTCAGCTCCCTCTCCGTCCCCTTCCTATATCTCTTCTATACTCGCTCTCGCCGTCTAACTGTGCACACTATTTCCCTTATTGGCACAGAAACCAATTACATTGATGTGGACCTGCCGAGTCCAACCCGGATGCTAAAAGCCAACCTAGAAATCGGCTGCAATATCGACGAGAAGCTTTGACTAGGGAAGGCCGCCCCGCCCGCCCCTCGAAGTCTGTCCTCCAGCGCTGCGACTCTGGCCTTTTGCCCGACGATTAGCGGCACCACCGCATTGAGGCAGCCTGCAGGCGGCGAAGCCTTTTCGAAGCTTGGACTGAGACTGGACAGTAGATTTGTAAAACCAGCGAGTGGCCTCATAACCACTGTAAACCAGTTTCTGCACACACCGGTTTCTGTCCTGATGAGTTCCGCGTCGAAATGGGCCTTTTTAAATTATATACGAGGTGTGTTCAATCGTTATCGCGACTTTTGAATTTTCATGGGGTTACGTATATTCGAATTTCGATTTTTTTGTGGCGTTATGTTGGTACTCATGTCTCTCACTTATGCCGACAAGCTCGGCCATTTTGAATGTTCACTTAATTGTTGACAGCTGCTTTGCTTGCACGTGTTTTGGATCGTCTTCGATTTTTACCTATTCAAAAAAATGGATCAAAGAACCTGTATCAAATTTTGTGTGAAAAACGAAATTAAATGCGCGGATGCATTCCGAATGTTGACTGTGGCATACGGAGAAGCTACCTTGGACCGAAGCAACGTTTATCGGTGGTACAAAATGTTCTCAGAAGGCCGAGAAGATGTGAACGACAAAGAGCGTGCCGGACGCCCGAGCACTTCAACAACAGACGAAAAAATTAATGAAGTGGAGAAAATGGTATTGGTTAATCGTCGAATCACCGTTAGAGAAGTTGCTGAGGACCTAAACATATCGATTGGCTCGTGCCATTCGATTTTTATCAATGATTTGGGCATGAGACGGGTCGCCGCGAAATTCGTACCAAAATTGCTCAATTGCGACCAAAAACAGCATCGCATGAACATTGCTAATGAGATGTTGGACTCTGTCCGCGACGACCCAAATTTGCTCCAGAGGGTCATAACTGGTGACGAATCGTGGGTTTATGGTTATGACGTGGAAACCAAAGCTCAGTCATCTCAATGGAAGCTGCCAAACGAACCAAGACCGAAAAAAAGCGCGCCAAGTTCGGTCGAATGTGAAAGTTTTGCTGACAGTTTTCTTCGATTGCAGGGGCGTGGTGCATCATGAGTTCTTGCCACAGGGTAGAACGGTCAATAAGGAATAGTACCTGCAAGTTATGCGCAATTTGCGCGAAGCAATCCGCCAGAAACGCCCGGATTTGTGGAAGAACAAAAATTGGCTTTTGCACCACGATAACGCCCCTGCTCACACATCGTTGCTTGTGCGCGAGTTTTTGGCCAAAAACAACACACTAATGATGCCGCAGCCACCGTATTCCCCAGATCTGGCCCCCTGTGACTTTTTCTTGTTCCCTAAACTGAAGAGGCCCATGAAAGGACGACGTTACGCTACGCTTGACGAGATAAAGACGGCATCGAAGGAGGACCTGAACAAGATAAAAAAAAATGGTTTTTTGAAGTGCTTCGAAGATTGGAAAAACCGTTGGCACAAGTGTATAATATCTCATGGGGGTTACTTTGAAGGGGACAAAATAGATATTCATGAATAAATAAATAATTTTTGAAAAAACACAAAAGTCGCGATAACGATTGAACACACTATGTACATAGACTTTCTGTACTATAGAAACAAGTTCACGTAGTTTTTTTCTTCTGTCAAGTACAGACAATCAAAGTGTAAATACATAACTTTGCAATTTGCTTAAACATCAACAGTTTTTGCTGCAGATTCTTAGCCAGACTAGTAGTGCTTATATTAGGGACAGGTTTGAAATAGCGGCAAATAAATTACATGCATGTATGGCAGTTAGACACATACATGCTTCCACTACGTGCAGCACGTCAGCATCGTCACGGCCTACACCGAGGACCGCGAAGCTTTGCCCTCTATGCTGTTGTGCGATCGAGCGTAGAGGTCAGGACCGATAGCCCGGAGCGTCGCGTTAGAGCGTCTACTATATTAACGACCTTACTTCTAGTATAGCTGCTGCTGCTGCTAAAGGGAATGTAAGCGGAGAATTAGAGCCGGCTACGCCAATGAAGTTGGCCTGTCGTACTCAATTTAACTACCTTAAAGGGCGTTCTCTTATTCTACATTACGAAACCATAAGATGTCGGTTAAGAATACCCTTAGCCGTGCTCACGACGTTCGCCGATTATTAAGGACGACGCAGCGCAAGTGAGAGTATGCGCATTTTTTTTAACTAAAGCGAATTTCTATACCCAATTTTAACGCGTAGAAGAGGTGTGCTAGAAACCCAATATTAGAATTTAGTATCGGACGCGTTACTCCGTGAGTCAAACCCATCTCTCTCTCTCTCTCTCTCTCTCTCTATATATATATATATATATATATATATATATATATATATATATATATATATATATATTTAGGGTTTTATTACTTAAGCCGAGTATACGAGTTTATATAAAGTGTGTTGCAAAAAAATAGCAACTCATGTTTTCTTGTGATAATTTCGGCTTGGTTTATTTGAATAGCTTGAAATTTTAAGCGCATGATGTACATGACGAAACATAAGTATAGTGTTGATTTCATTGCAATCTCAACATCGGTTCATACAAAAAATAAAAAAGTGTGAAAAAACAGTGTGCAAAATATTAGCAACAATAGCGCCTTACAGCGTATTCGATTCTTAGCAGGGCTGTATGACTCATTTGAAACTACATATTTTATTCTAGAAACGGGTTTTTTCGTCCCTTCTTCTGAATCAAATCGTAAACTCGGTCTTTCATGGAGTTAATGAGCTGTTGTAAGTACGAAAGTGGAATATTAGTCCATGCTTGCTGGACAGCTTCTTTGAGGTCCGACAAATGATTATATTGTCGACCATTTGCGTAAATCTGCTTTACCAAATGTCCCCAAAGATTTTCAATAGGATTCAGGTCTGGACTTAATGCCGGCCAGTCAAAAAGTGGCACTCCTTGTTCTTGAAAAAGGCTATAGTGCTAGCCGAGGTATGAAACGTGGCGTTGTCTTGTTGAAAAACTGCGTCAGGTCCCCCAATTCTTCTGAAGTGGGCTTCTAACTGGGAACCGACAATGCGCTGGTACATGTCAGAATTGTTTCGGCCCACAATCTCGACTAGATCAGACTTCCCATTATATCCAAACGCGCCCCAATATTTCACAGAGCCACCACCGGCCACACGTTTCGAGAACCATTTAGGTTCCTTCCGTAAGTCGTGCCAATAGTACTGAAAGCCGTCAGGGCCATCGAGATTAAATTTATTTTCATCCGAGAAGACGATGTTTTTCCACTCGTTATCCCAAGTTTGGTATCTATGCGAAAATTCACGCCGTGCGACAATGTGCTTCGGTTGCAGTCGCGGCATAAGCTTCCTTTTCGCGTATCGCACGTTTTTGTCAGAACTTAACACTCGGTACACTGTGGATCGGTGCACTGGCACTCCCAAAGTAGTCCTGATCCTGGAAGAAGACATTTGGTCATGAGTAGCTAAATGATCCTTCGCCGATCTCGAATAGTCAAAACTGGCTTACGCCTACTGTTAGATCTGCACCTTTGGTTCACTCCAGGGTGTAAGAACCTGCTGATGGTGCTCTTATGCCGTCCTAATCTGGTTGCTATAGCAGTTACTGTATGACCGAGCTCAGCATATGCCTCAATTCTTGTCTTTTCGTTATCCGAAAGATTCTTTGTACGACCCATGGTTTAAACATAAGATTCGTCGTTAGTTCGAAACAACGACTAAGCTGTAGAATATTTTGCAGCTATATAACGATTGATTTAGCTAGACAATATTCCTGACATTTGATCCCTGGGATTGAATGTCAGCTGTAGTATCGACTATCCTTCACAAACAAGAGCTGTGTTGTTAGCATGTTATTGTTGCTAATATTTTGCAACACTGTTTTTTCACACTTTTTTATTTTTTGTATAAACTGATTTTGAGATTGCAATGAAATCAACACTATACTCATGTTTTGTCATGTACATCATGCGCTTAAAATTTCAAGCCATTCAAATAAACCAAGTCAAAATTATCGCAAAAAAAACATGAGTTGCTAATTTTTTGCAACACACTTTATCAAGAAAGCTCCGTAGCAAATTTGGTTGCTGACAGCGACATCCGTTGACGGCTTAATGGCAGCCAGCACACACGTATATAATAATGGAAACCGTGTACTGCGTAACGAAGTATTATGGATCGCCACATGTGTTGCTCTTTGAAACTAAAGCACCGCTTTAATTCCTCCAAAAAAGGTATATGTATGAATTGCGAGAGACATTTACAACAATATTTGCAATTATCTTGTTAGGCACTTTGACTCTCTAGATCACTGCATTTTAAATTTAAGTTTACTTGGGTATCCTAAATGTTTCTAAAATACCTGCTCACGGCCTTTGCAAAAACACGTCACAACGTAATCAAGACAATCATACAATTCCTTACAGTAAACTGCCTCTTGCCGGCAATTGAATAATTGTATCAAAAGTCCATAGAAGTTCAACATTGTCTCTACTGGTACCGCATGCATACATATGTGGTATATAGGTAAATCAAAAAGTTCGTTGGATGGACGACGAGCAATATGTAGACAAGGCTACGTTGGTTTTATTGGTTAGTAAAGTCCCTCAGCAGAGCTCAACACATCTATTCCAACAATCTTCAATAGCTTTTACATTCAAGCAAAATATTCCGAATCTTTAGATCCAAAATACTCGTCTACGGTGCATATTGTATCGTTGTTGCTCTATTTGTTGCATTTTTTTTTCGAAGTGATACCCCAGATAAATACATTTATTAGACCACACCATAGATATGAACAATTAGGCGGCTATAACTCTACTCGTACCATGGCTTTTACTGGGAATGCGCGGCTTCTTATCTATCTGAATTTCCACGGCAGTGCTCATAGCCAGACCGAGCTGTAGCAGCTGCCACTGAGCTTTTAAATTTGATTTCACAACGGAATCGTACGTTCTGTAGCGTTAGCATATACTATGACGACGATGCAATGATCTATGCGCTCTAGGACATTATGGAGTTGAATTTTAATGAGTTGAAACAACATTGACCTAGTCGAAAGCGGGTCCACAAAGTACCCGCTTCACCACTCCTCTCTCACCCCAACCCCCTGTTCAGCCCGTGGTGGGCTTTGGCACAAATGTGCTTTTATGTGAAATGCCGACGACGACTGGGACGGCGACAGCGAACACACCGATGCCGGGTACGATGGCGACCCCCCAGATGCGTATGCTTGACATCAACTGCAAACGAAACAAGAAATAAAACAAATTCAACCTTGAACGAATACCATTTCCAACAGTCGACATACCACTAAGCCATACGGCGGAACAACTACGTCCTGGCAGGGAGCTATGCCAGGACGTAGCTATGTCTGGCGCTACGCGAATTTGTGGCTGTATGCGTGTGCAACCCTATCATGAGATGTGTCGGGATGTCGCGTTGCCAACGCGTGCTGTCGCTTTCTGTTAGATTCTCGTGGCAATGAGAAGCGAGGCCAGGCGGTACCTTAACAGACTGTTCAGACAGACGCCGAGAAGAAGCGGAGCGTCAACCAAGCGTAGCGCTTCGAGGCGCTGCCGCCGACAGGGGTGGTGGAACCCCTTTGCCCAGTCACACCGGCCTTATTCCTTCAGCCTTGATGGTGTTTAACTTCTCAAGGTATTTGCCTTCGACCGCGCTTTGTTGAATTCATCTCACTCCGCTCGTTGCGCTATAGCTCCGGCTCACTCGTTGTCTTCCTTCCACTTCGAAGTGGTGGCGGATTGCTGTTGTGGGTCGCCTTAGTCGAGTTCGTGCGATGTTCGTGTATGCAGAAAGGTGCGTGACTATATATATATAATATATATATATATATATATATATATATAAATATATATATATATATATATATATATATATATATATATATATATACAAGCATATATGTATATATATATATATATATATATATATATATATATACGGTTGAACGGGTAGTAATCGTTGTTCTGTTCGTCGTGCTCGTTGCCAGCCAGGTGTTTCGCATCATCGGTGTCTAGCAATTCGTAGCGACTTCTTGCCGCCTCCCACCTTGATGCCTTACGCGCCTTGCGTTCCGAGTGTTTATCGTCATGGTCGTCATTACGACTACTATTAGTAGCCAGCTGGACAAATGAACCAATGGACCATCAACCACCGCAACCAGAATTACTATGACCTTCAGTGATATCACAGTCATTATCTATTCACTAGACTTCTCTGTTTCGCCCATACACGCCACAATAATTAAATATGTATGTATATATATATATATATATATATATATATATATATATATATATATATATATATATATATATATCGCATTCAATCACCCTACTCTATTTTTCCCGATTTCGCTTTCTGTTTCTTCGCTATTTCTTCAGTGTGTGTCATCTTTTCTATCCATCTCTCTTTCACACGTTTTCCCTTGCTGTAGCTACGTCAATGGAATTGCCTTCACTCACTTATCACCCCTAGACACGGCACCTCTGCTAGCTCTGGTCCGGGGACTCTCGTCAGCTTTCTCGACGACGGGGTTAATGCCCGGCGGGCGGAGGCGACTGAAGAAGCGATGGGGCATACTTCAGCCTCATTATTGCCGCTTCCATAGCGTGCTGGTGAAATCATTCACACCGTATACGCGACATTAGTTTTTGCGCGTCAAGGACGCGCGTCTGCCTATGCTGCCCACACATATATGAATGCATGGTATGCGTATGCACAGACAGGCAACAAAAGATACGACTAAAATTGACAGGCGTAGAGAATCAATATTAGTATGTATCTGCATATATATATATATATATATATATATATATATATATATATATATATATATATATATATATATATATATATATACAGGGTGTTCCTATTTGTGTGTCCAAAACGCTAGGGTATGGTCAAACTCGGTGAGAAAATAATTTTTGCCAATGGGTGGAAGCCGGGAAAACGTTTTGTTTAGGAGTGAGGATGAAATTTATAAAAGCAGTTATTCTGTCTTTTTTCTCCTACATAGTTGTGCAAAATCTACGTTTACGGGAGAATCAGTCAACGCACAAAGGAACCGATCATACCAGCGTGTTTGGCGGAAAATTCTGCACAATAAAGTGTACATTACTAGCTTGCGTAGCAAAAAGCGAATAGCCAGATTAAAGAAAGTCATAAAAAGTCAAAATGTTACGTTAACGCTTTTTTGTGCAACGTCGTAATTTTTTCCTTTACGACCGAAAATGCACGTCCAAAAGACTACTCTCAGGCAATAGCAAATTTAATGCCCACTACATTTGTACCAAAGTGATGGTGCTGCGTTACGTAGTTGCCAAGTAACTAAGCTTTTTCGACAGTCATATCGAAAGCGAAGGCATGCATACTTGCATAGGGTGTATGAGAAAGTTAGGTACATATTTTGAGGTTTGGTAGAACTCAGCAAGAGAATAATTTTTTCTAATAAAAAGAGGGGGCGGAAACGTCTTGGCAAAATGCTACGGTTGGTATGGACACACAAATAGGAACACCCTGTATATATATATTTATATATATATAGAGCGAGAGAGAGAGAAAAGTTTCCTATACGCCATTTGGTGCAGTGAAATAGTGTTGAGTTACGTTTCCGTAGGCGTGCGACGCCAGTTCGAGAGCTTTTTTGCAGAACCCTTTCCTGTTCTGTTCAGGCCGTGCAGTTCCTAATGCGTGCTTGAGACTTTGATTCGACGACGTGGTTGTTTACATTTTACGACATTTTATTAAAATTCTACTATAAACGATGGACGCTAGCTTTCTGCCGACGATTGAGTCCCGGTCGTGTTATTTCTAAATCATTTTTAGTGCAACAAATATGTATACAGTCGACACCGGAACGCGTCATGTCCTCAAGGCCTTAGCCCCTACAATTGTCGCTTCGCGCAATCTAAACACCAAGGGACTATGCAAAGATGCATTACCTAGAGATGGAACTCCGAGCAGTGCGGGGTTCAGTGTACAACGTTGTACCGTTACCATTGGGTGAACTGAATGCTACCTATGAGACACCTGCTCTGGAAAGCCCAACCCCAAGGTATAACTACCAGAAGATGGAAACTCATAATTCATTTTACCTAAGCCTAGAAATGCACCGAGCAGTAAGCGAATGCCGCGGCAATCTCTGCTATGACGTATAGGAGGCCACGAGTTGTTTTCCCCATGCTTTTCGTGCCAACACCAAGGCTCACAAGACGCTCCCAGATTTATCTTCACTCTCTGTTTGGTCTCTGAAGAGTCTGTCTTCGGATCAGTTCCCAGACCCTGGTTGTTGCTCAATAAGGCAATCGAAACAATTACTGAGGTTCTTCAACCACTACTTGCCTTAATAACGCTTGTCGAGAAGAGTGCACACACCTCATTATAATGGAAAGTCACAAAGACCGTCTTCAAGTTGACCAAAATGAGACCGCCTTATCCATGTCGACGTTCTCTGACTCTATATTCTACCGCAATTCGCGTATAGAGAGTTCAATGAATAGGATATTTAGACGCAATTATTGCGTCTGATCCCAAATGCGGTTGCGCATCTGATAGCATGCCCCAAGATTTTCCGCGAATAGGTTTTTCGGCAAAATGAACACAGAAAGGCTGAAAAGGGTCTTCCGTGGAAAAACCCGAGGTCATCTGTATCCAGTCGTTATTAACTGCGTGGTTATCTGCTAGTTAAAGCTTTTCAACGAGCAAAAGTGGCTAGCTCCCTCCTGAGTATAAAAGCAAGTTTCTTTGATGAGGGCTTCTTATTGGTAGACGGGTGAGCGTGTTGTATTAGTAATTAAATAGAATGTGGGAATTCCACAAAGAGACCAGCTACGCTGCATTTCTTTTACATTTCTTCTTGTAGATCTTATCGGGTACGTCCGACAGAAGTATCAAACATGTTGGTGTTGATGTTTTGCAGGTGCCTAAATGCCATCAAGCGCATTACCTTTATGGTAGAGGATTTTTTGTCACGAAGGGACTTGAGATAAACATCAGGAAGACCAATGCCACAGAATTCAGGTGGGGGGGTCAATTTAGCATTCTCCCTGCAGAGCTACCATGCAGTGCAATGCGGACCAATGGCGTAAAAATCGTTGCACTACTTCTCCCGTCTAAAGGGTGAAAAGACTTTCTGTTTCCAGATGTCTCGTACTGAAATATGGCTCTTCCGATCAGAACTATTAGCTCAACAGTGCCTACTGGAAAATTTGCGCCAAAAAGCTATTTTAATGTCGACAGATCGTACGTTTGCTGCTCACAGTAGAAGTCTAGTCAAATCTACATCCGTACCTGTAGATATTTTTTTCCGTTGTTTTAGCATTAAGAATAAAATACATATATTCGTCTGAGTAAATTCATGGTGTTATCTAAACTTGTGTATTGCTCACTCGTCTAGAGCCCATGTCTATGCAAATACTTCGGTTTGATGAAGGGTATTTCGAGAAGAATCCTAAAAATGCTCTGCAAAAGATGTGAGAATGTTTTACGTCGTCCATTGCTGTCAATTTAATTAATAGCAACGACGCACGAGTACTGTCACAGCGTCTAAGCTTAAACCTTATCGACCGGTTTTTTTGATGTGGGAACAAACAATCGCAGAAGTCAAATAATGTATATACTACAATGCATTGCCAGAACTTAAATTATCAATACCACGCTTGTCTGGTGTGTAGCCAGATATTCGCACAAAAAGGCAGTTTCGTAGGCTTTCTGGACTCTTATCTCTATCTAAGGACTCTTATTATTTCGGTCAGCAGAAGGACTTTTTCTATTGTTTAGCAAAAAACATATATATTACTTTAGGATATATATGTTTATATATATATATATATATATATATATATATATATATATATATATATATATATATATATATATATATATATATATATATATACAATTGGAAATATCACTTGTTCTGCGAGACCTCAGGAAGCCTTGAAGCGAAGGGAAGGGACCCTTCGACCAATTGCGTTTCTCCGCTGAACTTTAATCGATACAGTAGGTACCCTCTACAATGAGGATCTTTTTTGACCGGATTTAGTTGTCTTCTAAGATCTTAAAAAAAAAATTAACGTTTTCTGGCCCATACGTCTCTGTGGCAATTGTACGATGAAACGATAAACTACGACTAAGTTCTCTGTATTTCGCCCACTTGCGGTCCTCCTCCGCAAAACAAACAGAGACAACACCAGGTTTCCGGCCAGTTCAAGCAACGCAGCTTCTGGAAAGTGTATACGACACGGAGACGTCCCATACGTAAGTTGGCAGCCTCTCTCCCAAGGGGTTTTAGCGTCCGGTCGTAACCTGCTATTGACGCTAAGGCCAAGTGGCTCTTTCACAGCCGGCACGTGTGCACCCAGTGCAGTGCACGGCAGACGACGATGACGACGACAAAGCCATCCGTTTACTGCGTAGTGTCGTGGGTGCCGGCCGGCGCTGTATCGACGCGATCGTTCCTACCTAGTTGCTGCTTGCTGCTTATGGGATCGGAACAAGAAAAGAAAAAAGTTTTAGATCTGTGATGCAGCCCAGGTAGCGCGACGAGGTCAGCTCTTTTGCTGTGCAAACACCGAGGTCTTCTGCGATGTATGCGATGATGAAGGCAGTGCAGCTTGAGCGCATGCGTTGTCTCCTAGTCGAGCATTGGATAAGCACTCGTGTGTGTTCTCTCATTCGGAGGAGGAAGAGCTCGTCGAGACGTAAAGTAGGTCATCTCTGTTGTACGTGGGAAAACATCGAAGAGGATAAATTAGGCGAGGCGTTGAGACGCTTTGCCATGGAAGGCGCAACGCTATATAAACGTGCGTCTAGATGTTTTAGTCTATTACACCACCGTTTGGTATCCGTCAGCAATTCGCCTGTTTCCTCTGTTAATCGCTTTAAACCGCTTTCCTCTGTTAGCCGGCAGTTTTGCTTGTACTCTGGCGGCCGTCTCTCTACCTGCTGTCGTCGCGTGACAGAGCGAGGAACTCACATTTCTTGTCGTAGAGCCTTAGACTCGAGACAGCTTTGAAGTCGTGCTCCTTCTTAATATTCGGAAAAAAACAGCAGGCGGAGTGTCTGCAAGCAGCTTATCGTCTTATCGTCCAAGTATCACGGTCGCAATTCGAACTGGAATCGTGATTGAGGCTTAGATATTCCAATGCAGCAAAATGCAGGCCCACACGTGCCTCTCTGCTGCGCCCTAATTTAGTATAGTCTTTCATTGCTAATAATGTTTAGACGGAAATCAATATATCTCTCAGGTAGCGCCATTTAGATCAGAAGTACGGTGTTTTACCAAATGTTCAAAGTAACCTACAATATTTGCATCAACGAACATATTTATTTCATTTAATTTCTTTACTTAATACGTTTTGACGCTCGCAAGAAGTCTTAAAGATTGTGGCATAAAAAAATATTTTAACCTATTATAAACCTGACGTATTGTCGCTTAATAATCTTGCCTACATCACCGACTCACTGAAGTAAACTTGCCTTACTAAGCAAAGTAATGCAATTTTGTTTTAAATGTCGTAATCCACTAGACCAGCTATCAGTGTGCGTTAGCGACGGTTCTGTAGCGGTCAAAATAAGTGGAATAATTTACTGGTCTAGAGAAAAAAATACTTTTGATTGAGACCCTTGTTTCCCGCGATTAAATTGAGCATCACTGCACGATTTTGCGGTATGTATATTGTCTTGAATCATGCTGTCAACAATGGTGCAGCGTATCACCATTGCGTATCACCATATATCGTTGAAGAATGTAATATATTTATCTAATCTTAACCTAAACATTTTGTTTTAGTTGAAAGCATGCTTTAACCGGGTACTATTCTCTCTTTCCCCCTCTCTCTCTATGTATATATACATATATATATATATATATATATATATATATATATGTATATACATACATACACCTATACAGTACATAGCGATTGCAATCGACATTCGGCAGGCGCGTTTGACAACGGTTCAAGTGTATACGTACATAGATGGATGAGGCTTATACTAATTAGACAGTCACCCGGGCTGAACCGCAGGTCGGCATGCGCTGCAAATGGTCTGGCAAGTTTCAGCCTCGAACAGAGAGCGGCAAGAGACAGGCGAGGCTAGCCAGAGGCCAGGACACGCGAGTGCGCCAGAGTGTCGATTGCCTCTCTCGGCGTCTGCACCGGTTGTCGCTAGGCACTACGAGGCATACGGCGGTGAGGTGAAGTTCAACGCGGTGAGGACGACGAGTGAACGACTAGTTGAGGTGCCGACGGCGGCGGCGGCCGTGGCAGCGGTGGCGGCGGGCGGAGGCAACGCCTGAAGGCAGCCCCAGTGGTCGAATGGAAGTACGCCGTGTTTGGATAGAGTCGACTTTGGCATCTTCGAGATGTGGCCGCTAGTTCGTTGAGACCTATTTGTCTGAGGGCCGCCTGTACCAGTTAGTCGAACGGATGCAGATCGACACTGTTCAGGTGTCCTGTTGGCAGAAATGTCAATTGTCCGGTTTGCTGATCTGCACCGCCAACAACAACAGCTACTGCATACATGCATTTGGTAACTTAATGTTAGGATTCGGTAGTTCCATTGGAAATGAATGTAGCATATTCATTTTTTGAACAAGAGAGCAACAAGTATCATAGTAGTAGTAGCAGTGTGATAGTACTGGCTTTGTGCGCAGTGTGATAGTACGCCGTTTATGAGACAGGACGAAGTTATGGTAATCTACTACTAGCCAACTCTTACGACAAATGAGTTCGATTATTCCCAGAAACTTACCCTCCTAGCAATTCATTTCGCAGTACAGCATAGATAACTGACAGTTAAAGCATCATGAAATGGAGCTTTGCTATTTCTGAGTGCGTGTGATTAGCCGTTACCTTTACAACTGTCTTTTTGCAAGAAGGTAAAGTGTGATTTCACGCTTACCCGAAGCGGGTAGTGTGGGACTCGAGACCGATGTTGTTGGCGTAATACCCACTAAAAATCTCTCCTCAGCAAAAAAAGGACCTCAGCACGAGGCAAGAAGTAGGGACTGTTGGTTAATACTACTTAAACCCCTACTGTAGGGCTGCGTGAGCAGTTTGCACATCGCTTTCCGTTTAATGGTGGTCGCGGAAAATCTTCCTTGGTGTTCCAGCCACGGGTATCGTACAAGAGTGCCTGCGCTATTTGCTAGCGTGGTTCAGGGAGTTTCTGGTCAAGGAGCCGCGCCAGTTACACCCTATCCGCGCTGAGCATCGTGCATACTTCGAAGATGTGTTTGGCGTCATCTTCTTCTACTAAGTTGCAGAAAGTGCACACTGGCCACGAAGCCTGTCTTTCTTGTGTTTCTGAAGTAAAAAATTGGGTCAGCGGTAGGTTAGTGATCCTAACCGCCATTTGAACCACTCCCTCATATCTATGACAAGTGAGCGGGTCCGGAAACCCGACTGCCCCGCCTGCTCCACATATATTTTGTTTCAAACGTCTAATATCTCGCTTGCGTTGTTCTGAGAGAGCGAGGAGTCGGCTTGACGGACTGCAGTCTCTCATCTACCGTGGCAATACTTGAATTGCAGCGGCTAACGTAATTTTGTTGGGTCTTACGTTCTTGAAGACCAACGGCCTCTATGTTTTGCCTACAAGCCGCTGGCACGTAACTCGTGTAGCCGTACACTACTGCCACAGCTGCTAGTACTACTCCTCACGCTTTAATTGCGAAAAAAAAAACACCACGTTTGATCACGTTCTTAACGTAAGATGTCCACTTTACGTAAGATGCTCTGTATCCTCCCACAGAAGCAGTTTCTACAGTTAATAGGTTAGTGTGGGCTCAAAAATAATGACGTACGTATTTTTTTTTTTTGTTATGGGAGGTTTCGGTAATGCATGATGCACATGCGCCACTAGCAGCCTGCGTGACTAGTGTGAGACTCGCAAACCCACTAAACCCGGATTCCTCCCCACCCCCCCCAGGCTCGGTATTACTTTGGCATTACATCGAAAATTACATTACATCGACGTACGTATTATCTCATAGTAAAGTGATTCAGTCTCGATCTCAATTTCCTTTTTCCTAATTTTCTCGTCCCCATCTCTTGTTCCTGTAGCCTGGTCGCAAGGGTATTAATTTCTGAGCTAACTAATCATCTGGCTGGAATTAGCCCGTCGACGCCGATCACCTGTGTGCCTTCAGGGCGTTCAGGTCAAACGTGTCGTCTTCACCGGGTAACATCCGATACCCCAAAGTGCCGCGTTAGTTGTCAGCCCAATCCCTTATACCAGCCACACATTACACTCAGGGCTAGTAGCGAGTTATTATTTTTGCACAATTACCACCTAACCGCGAGAACCTAGTTAGACTTTATACGGTATGTGTGTCTATTAATTGGCGTGCCTGCTTTGTTTGAGTACTGCAAAAAGCACTTGATCCTTCATAAGCGAACCCTTGCTATCGTTTGCATCACCAGAGATACAAATTGCAATGATGGCTCCCCACTGAACTTTGGAGAGTCAAGCACGACCCGGCTCACAAAGTATAGGTGTTTTCTAAATTACACCACCTCATAGAAGTTCAATTTAAGCTGAATTTTATAACCACATAATTTTCTAGCGATGAATGTTCGGGTACGTCATCCTCGGGCAGCCAAAAAGGTGATAGCGGTACGAGCAGCGAAAAAAAAAAGAATTGCAGTCCAAATAGTAAGATCTGCAGTTTACAAGGGACAAGATTGGTACAGAAAGCGTCGGCGGTTGAGCTGCAAGCTTAGCTAACAGGCAGGGGCGTAACTGTGAAAGCGGTTTTTAAGTTACATACACAAGGTGGTGATGCTGTGACGACGACGACTTATTTATTTTATAACTAGACGCATAGAACCAAGCTCTGCGGATGCTTCTCTGAAATTTTCAGGAAAAAGAAGATAATAGATTCACGTAATGGATGCACGTGATGATATGTTTTAGTTAGTTAAAATAGCACTTCTCGCCAGAGACATTTCACCTGGACGAACTGCGTAATCAATAATATGCAAGGGTGTTGTCAGTTGGCTGTCTTACCTGCGTAAGGTCGGAGAAGGCCTGTGGATAGGCTATCAATCTATATACATAAATGTTCACCACCGATGCAATGCGTCATGGAAGATGATATTGCGTTGTGCTCTACTGGAAGAGCAATCGTGGTTGTATTCTACCACCCAATATTCGATTCCGTAGGGATTGCTCATACAGTAAGCTTTAGACTGTCAAGCTTAAACCTGACCATGTCAACCATCATCATCGGCGGTGATATTATTATCGGAGTTGGTTGAAAGACCAACAATGACTAAGGCGAGGTACTTGTTAAGATAATGCAACACATTGGTCGAAAGATGTGCAAACGCGCGAGAAGTCGAAGAAGAAGAATAATAATAATTAAGTCACAAGAAAAGCAGCACCATCGACCTGTTGTTTTAAATCTGTGCAGCGGTTAGTTTTGCTCTTAGGACAAATTTAGCAAACCTTCTCATAATAGTCCAGGACTCTAGACGATAACTTTCGCTTGGTATTAAATTGTCAGCATTTCCCGAACTGCATACATAACATAGGGGGAAGTTAGCTTGATCAATGCGGTATAGGAATTACAGAGGCTCTGTGGCCCGTTAGCAGTTGTGCAAGTATCTAGGACGAACCGGCTGTATTGCTTCTCATTGCTGGTATCACTTGCTTAGGGTATCTGTTCTGCTGATTAGTTGTTCTTTCGTCCCGGGGCCCATTAAGGGGCATCTTGAATATTTTTTATACTCTTAGGTCCGAGGAAATCTGCCTAGAAAAAACTTTTGTGGCTATTGGCCGGCTTATTTCCAGCGCATTTGTCTGCGCTGTAACTATGTTAAGCACGTTTAGCTGATGGCTAAATGTGTGCATTATCCATCATGTGTATGACCACCTTTAAGTGCTTTAGTGAAAATATGTGTATTGTTTGCGAAGGGACCACAGCTATACTTTGTGCCTTTCTTTCAAAATGCTGTTGTAGTCGTGCTTGCGATGGGTTCGCAAGATGTTGGGTCCCCTTAGGCGAGTATACAACGGGTTAATTCACAGCATAAAAGATGCACTAGACGAAGAAGTTAAACTGCGCCCATTTACAACGTAAGATAGAATATAGAAGGTACTAAGATACAGCAATTAAACAGAGAGCTGCGAGGACACTTCTTACCGCTCGAATGTAAACATTCGAAAAAAGTTCTTGTTTAGACCTTGTCTCCTAGAATATTTGTCTTACTGGGGTTAGTGACAGTACATGTGCGCGCTGCAGGCCATTCTATTTGCATAAAATATGCGTATTGCTTTAAACTTAGCTCTTCTTTAAGCAATACTTCTTGCATATGTGCCGCTATGGACTCCTCTGGTGGAGGGCTGAATTAACAGAGGGTTTTCCAAAGCTCTGGGAGTGGGCCGCTATTTGTCTCGATGGACTGTCTCTTTGTTCTAGTTGGGTGAAGCCTATTTCAAGGACTCTTCGGCAAATACCACGCATATTTGGGTCCATAGTTCTTACTAAGAGATTAGTACGTAGCTAGCTAATGTGCGAGGAGATAAAACGTATTTGCTAATCTATCGCCTAGAAGCCCTATTGCATTATTGCGTTTGAATTTTTGCGTGTGTCCGCTGTGGAGTTGTGTCGCGGAGCCACGTTGGATATGCGTATTCAATTTTGGTATACGCGTAAAACAATTTGAATTGCAGCACCTGGCCGCGGTCGAATTGTCACACGTGGCAGCTGTTTTTAGTTGCACGGAGCGACGTTTGGGTAGGTGCACATAGAGACGCTCGAACTGCGACCCGCTACAATAGGTATTCGGAAGTATTACATTTGAGATGTTTTACCTGACGGGTTGTTGCTGTCCCTGATTCCTGATGAGTCGTTAGGAGCTCAGTGCTAATTAGAGGTTTAGTTGAGGGGTAGTGCTTTCACAATCACTCTTTGTCACGGAGCACTTACAAAACACACCTGTACGCTAAAGCGGTTGGGTCGAGACTGATATATATATATATATATATAAATATATATATATATATATATATATATATATATATATATATATATGACAACAACAATTATAATCGGCACAGCAATTATCTTTGGGCAAGGGCGCAATCAGTGAGTTTTGAGTATTCCAAACTTGTACGTACAAATGTCACTAGAGACAAAATATCTACGCAATCAGAAGAAGATTTTCCCTCTCTGTCCTCCAATATTTCTTTTCATTCTTTCTCCTTCATGTCTTTCTTGCTCTCCCTTGGCACACTTCTCTAGCAGATTTTACTGGTGTTTCCTTACTGCAAATGAGAGCTGGGTTAATAGAGAGCCAACCCGGACAAATGACTCAACCGTACATCATCTGCACGAATGTCGGATGTAGTTGCGATACAAGAGGTTAAATGAGAAGAAAAGATCATTGTGATGATGGCGATGATGAGAGACGAGGTTTATCTTAACAAGATTTTCACAAGGCCTAGTTACGCAACGTGCGTGCGTGCAGGGCCAACGCTACCTACCTTACGAGTCCGGTTTTCCTCCAAAAAATCTGAACGCGGCACGGAGCGACTGCATCTGATTAGGCGATAGTAGTGTTAAAAGTAATGGCGACGTCTATGACGAGTCTGTGTTCCGTGATGACGATTTTGCTTATCGTCGGCAGTGAAACGCCAAAACCAATTACGTACAAAAGTGAAGGAATATTTGACTCAGCATGGCCATCTCGAGCGAAATAAACGTCAATGTCATTGTGCTACATCTGATGACTATTCAAAAGAACACGGTCGACAAGACTAAAACGGTTGCTCCCCATGCATATATATATATATATATATATATATAAATATAAAGGGTGCGGCCGATAAATCCGCACTAAACGTTATTGCCCGTTTTGCAATTTGTATCTAAATGAAAACAGATATTTCGGCCAATTTTTTTACGTGCCATTAGAGGCACTTCTGAGGAACATTTTTATTCCATGTAGCCACCATCAACAGCAATTACACTTTTAATTCTGGCGCGAAAGCGCCCACAGGCCTCTTTCAAAGTTAGCGGATTAAGATTCTTGAACGGTTTGACAATGGCTCTGCATAGCGCTTCTGTGTTTGTATGTCGAGACTTGTTAGACTCTTTCTCAACAACGCCCCATACATAGAAGTCCCGGGGATTCAAGTCTGGACTGCTAGGCGGCCACGTCGTCTTGTCCCAGAACGTTGTCATGTTGCCCCGCAGCCAATCCTGGACAAAGTTGCTGGTGTGAGCGGGAACGCCGTCTTGTTGAAAGACATATTGTCTTCTATTGGACACTCTATCAATCCATGGTTTTACCACCTTTTTCAGAATACATAAATACACTTCTTTTGTTACGGTTTCGTGTCTGTCAAAAAGTGTGGGGGCATTGCGTCTCCTTCACTCGACACAACACTTAGGACGTGCACACTGGCAGGATGTTTATTTCTATGCTCGATTGGTACATCCTCAGGGTCTTTTGCGAGCCACCGGTCATTTTTCGGGTTATGTTTTTGGTCAGTGGTGAAGACTTTTTCGTCGGAGAAGAATCGAAGATGTGCCGCCGTTTCGTGTCTCGAAAACATGAGGATGAGATGGCAGCAAGTAATCCTCTTATTTTTCGCGGCCTGAGACAACACCTGTCTGACTTTAAGCGTGTAAGACTTGTAGCGCATCGATAGACTTGGATTCCTAAAAACGCAGTTTTGACCATTTTGATCACTTTTGGCGTCCTCACTTCTCGTCGGGGGTTGTGAATCTTCCTTCTAGGTGTTGCACCACCTAGCCCTGTATCCTCTGCATCTCTGTAGCGTCGAGCAATGTCGTAGCCCGTTTTTCTTTTAAATCCAGTGTTGTTGATGATTTCGGCTGGGTGATGTCCGAAACGAAGCAATTGGATAACGGCTGTTCTTTGATCATATTCTGGACCCAGGTTGCGGCGGTCGTCCATGATGGCAATGTGTTTTTGCTCTATTGTGAGTGGGCTGTCTGCTCACGCAAACCGAACTGAATTAACGCATTCCATCTAAGAAGGGTAGCGCGCCAAAAGTTGTGCGGATTTATCTGCCGCACCCTGTATATATATCAGTCTTTAAACATTTCTATATATATAAATATATATATATATATATATATATATATATATATATATATATATATATATATATATATATAGAAGATGTTTAAAGACTATCTACATGCAATGGAACATGGTCTCGGAAAAGTCCTGTTGCTGAGTGAGAGTGAAACTAAAACTTGTGACACTGGTGTTCTTGCACACCACACCAAGCACATCGTCGTGTTCGTAAGAAGATTCTGCTCTTAAGCACATACGACAAATCGAGATTGAGTGCATGCACAAATGACCTACTCCATCAGATAAATCACCCGTCCGAGCTCTGAGACGGTGGTGAAGTGCGTCGATGTAGTCAAAATGTGGCTAAGCGAGCCCATGACGGGGTTGTTGATGATGATGAAGAAGACATTTTCACTGCGGACGATTCCTTGGTGGTTGGAGAACGCGTTTGCCAACGTGTTCGGTGGGTCGTGGTGTCCTCTTACTGGCGCCGTTTTATGTCAGCATTATCGTAGGTAGTTGTTCTATTGTTTTATGTAGTTCCATCACAATATCACATTGACATGGCCTCCAAGAGGGTGGAGCAGTGGAGTGAGCAGAGTAAGCTCGTCACAATATAAGCGTTGAAATCTCTGCAGGCGCTGCCAAATATGTATGGTGGTTTGCGGAAGCACCATCGAACAGTTACTGTACGATAATAAATAATGAGAAGTACAGCTTTAATTAATCAAAATACTATTAAGAACATCAGTATTCCTACGGGATCTCAGGAAACCCTTCGGCGAAGGGAAGGGACCCTTCGACTGACGTCGCGTTTCCCCGCTGAAGCTCGATCGATACGCGCTGCAGTGGGAACTCTCCAGAACGAGGATCCGTTATGACTGCGTTTAATATTTTTCCAAGCTCTTTAAACAAAATTGACGTTTTTTCACTTATGGGTCCGTAAGTTTCCATAGCAATTGGCTAGAGGATAAACTGCGGATTGAGTTCTCTGTATTTCGCTAACTTGCGGTCCTCCGCAAGACAAGCAGAGGCACCAGCTTTCTGGCTTGTTCGAGAAACGTAGTTTGCCTGCAAGTAGTCTATCGTCTAAGTACCACGGTCGCAATTCTGAATGCAATCGTGCCTGAAGCTCATATAAATCTATGCAGAAGAGGGCAGGCCCACACGGGTCGTCCTGCTGAATGACACAGTAATAACACACATAACATAAATCATTATGTGTGCTTCTAGAGCTATGAAAACTGATTCGTCGGATTCAGTAGCTCATTTATACATGCTCTTAATCTCGACATGCCAGCTGGAAAACCTTAATTACTCTGCCACTACGTATCGGGTCGCCATAGGTTTATTACCAAATTTATCGTCATGTAAAATGCGCATTTGTACTATGATATGGTTCTAAATTACGATTTTGAGGTATTGAAAATGAACGCTAGTAATAGATATTTTTGCAAATTCTCTTTTAAACGACTATGTCACATCTCCTAGCCGGCGTCGTATGGAAAAGCGGAACGTTTTCTCACGAATATAACGGTGCCTTAGTTTTTCCTTAGAAAGTTTGGTTGTCTCCTAATTGCACGTTTTCTGCTCCCATGTCGAGCAAAAACGCCAGTGTCACAAGTGTTAGTAATAAGAATGACCCGCGTCAACCTCGTGATGGCGTGCCACCCGATAGAAATCAGAAAGAAGGAGAAGTACCTTGGGGTCATGCTAGATATAAGACTGATCGGATCGGCACACGTGAAGTACGTGTCCGAAGAGGCCCAAAGGGTCTGTGAATCTGGCACAAATCATACCCAAGGCCGGCAGGGTGGCTGAGGAGAAAAGAAGGCTACTGGGTCTGGTGACCGAATCAACGGCGCCATACGCAATTCCATTTTGAGGAGACATGGCACTGCGGACGGCAAAAAATAAGGTGGACCCAATGAACGCTAAGAGTTAGGCTAAGCCCGGGCGTATCGAACGGTATCGGCGGAAGCTCTTTTGATTCTAGCCAAGATGCTGCCATGAAACCTTCTTGTGGCTGAAAGATGTGAAATGTATTTAGATGAAGATTTTGATATCACCAGGGCAACGAGTGCCACAATATTGACCTGGCATAAGGAATAGGCGCAGATGGACCTTTTTTTTTTTTTTTTTTTGTTCTGGGAGGTTTCGGTAATGCATGATGCACATGCGCCACTAGCAGCCTGCGTGACTAGTGTGAGACTCGCAAACCCACTAAACCCGGATTCCTCCCCACCCCCCCAGGCTCGGTATTACTTTGGCATTACATCGAAACCGTGGGAGAGGCGTCCCTGCCGTTCTCCTTCAATCAGCTCTATCCCTGACTATCATCCCGCATGTCTACCTGCGGTTGGATAGGGGGATGCCATTTTGTAATCCGTCCTGTGAGGGTGCGTCGAGACCATGAGGGCCTGGCTGCTCCCCACCCAGGCGCAGATGGACCTGGTGTGACCACAGGAGCTGGACTAAAAGTAGTACTCGCCCTCAGGGTGTGGTCGACCGTCGACACGGGGAGCTTTTCTACTGGACGGCTCAGGTTCTGACCGAACAGAGTTACATGTCAAGGATTAATACATGTCAAGGCTATCAGCGATACCTGCGTTCTGTGTGATTCTGGAGGCGGATAACGGAGCATACTGTTCTGTGATGTGATGCTCTCAGGAAAGCGAAGAATGCAGGATCAACCGCTGCGAGAAGCCGACCCATCAAGAAAGTGGCCGCCCATATAGTGATTCTGGCGGAGGCGGGAAAGGAGGCGACTGACGTGTTCAACGCCGTTTTGACACTTAAGACAGCCAAGGAAACGGCCGGGCGAGAAAGTCTTGAACGAGTCTCTCGGGGGAGTGCCCGAGACGATGAGCCGAGGGAGGGGAGAGCAGCCGGGCACTCATGGTCTCGACGCATCCTTACAGGACGGTTTACAAATTGGCAGAATCCCCCTATCCAACCGCAGATGGATGTTTCAGGTGAGCGAAGCCCACCCGCACCGAACACCCCTACGTCGGACTCAAGTGTAAAAACGCCGCGGCAGAGGAGTGCTCCAATCTTAGGCTCCTAACGCAAGAAGTTGTATTAATTTTTCACGAACGTTGATGACAGACAAGCTGTTAAGGCGAATTACGACAGACGACTTGTGTGGCAACCTGCAAGGAAACTAACAAAGAGTATACGTTGGGTGAACAATAGACAGGTGATCATACGGAGACAACCACTCAAAATCTTAGCAAAATATCCTAAATGTTTGCTGTTGTTGACGTACAACCTGGCTCACATACTAGTTTCTACCAGAAAAGGCAGAAAATCCATAGCGCGGACCCGCGGTACGTAAGACATCGCCAAATCAAAACATTAGTCAAGCGCATACGTCAAGCGACTTAGATTGTGCCTGGTTGCAAAAGCACCTCTTTCGGACAGTCCCAAATTCTTTACGGCGTCCGCCCAGACCTACTAGTCAAAATCAAGGCCCTATTAGACTACTGGTGTCCCTATTACGGCTGTTACCGCTAGCGGTCAATCTACGACAGATCGTACAAACATAAATAGGCCTAATCGCACAGCCCAGGGCTGTGTAGCTATGTCATAGATCCACTCCATCTATGATCAAGTGTCCGCTCAGCGATGAGCGATACACGCGGCATGGCTATTACTCGGGTACGCTCAGCAATTTCACTTTGAGGTACGGTATGGTCTTTCACAATCAGATGGCTATTAAACGCTTCATCAAGAGATCCGTTGCAGGGCTACATTGCTTCAACGGTTGATATTTAGCGAAAGACTATTCGTTCTTCAGAAAAAGGACGGATCGGTAGGCTTCATTGCGTGCTTGTCTGCGCCGCGCAGGATCGCTTAAATGCAAGATTAAATGCAACTACCAAAAAACTGCAAGATTAAAAACCCACCACACACGAATTCCGCTATCTTGTGTTTGCAACGTTCAGTGCTTCTGGCGTTCGGACCAGTTCTGTAGTCTAAAAAGCCAATACTTTGTTAAACTTGTCATCTGGTGATAGCAGATCGTGGTCCTCCTTAAACCAACGTCTAGATTTCAACATACAACGTAGAAACACCGCTTTCGTTCTGGGCGCACCGCTGAATTGGTTGGCCAAAATCTAGCCTAAACAAAAGAAGACATAAGAATCACCTTATTCGCCCGCTAGGCATATTGTCTTAGCTAATCTTTCATAAAATATGTAATATATATATATGATGCGATGTACCTGACTATATATGTAAATATGTACATATATATGTGCGATCTCGGCGCAACACAACTCTATCTTCCGAAAAAGTGTTTTGAAAAGTCGATTAAATTGTATAAATGCGCTAAACCACGGTGTACCTGCTGTTACCACTATAACACTTTTAAATATAAGTCTTTAAAGGATTCTAAGGCTGAACGTTAACAAACACTACCCAAAAATGATCCCTGTTATAGGTGGAAACGCACAGTTACTGTTGCGTTTAATTCAGGTAAACGTAAAATGTTGCAACAGACCCAGGATCAACTATGCGAAATGATAATGATGTGCTTAAAATACCAGATAGATTGAGGACATTTGCTGGCGCTTTCAGTGTCGCCCTCCCCTGTGTAGCAGCTAAACAGATGCAAATTGCAGCGGGTTAATGCCAAGCCTCGTGGCAAATGTGGCCGTTTATCTGATCGTTCCAGCGAAAATTGCGCGCTACCAAGCCTCTGAATATCGCCGAGCCCAGACTTGTTACAGACGAAAAAAATGCGTTTGCTCCACGTGTAACGCTGCAGTAATAAAGAGTCGAAAGCTGCAACGTGGCCAGCTTTTGGAATTGCCCTTCTTGCGGTGTACGTGGGGTGTTCGTGGGGTGTACGTGTACATGTTGGGTCTTGCGGCAAATGCTGTCGGATTTTTAAGGCAGTTGCAGAAATTTCATTTACACATACGGCGTCATTTCAGTTCGTTTCGACTGTCCTTAAATGTCTGTTATGTTTTTCGGGAACAGTTTTCATTCGCATCGACCGTAGAAGGTCGACCCGTTCGTTATTGATGTGTGTTATGAAAATCTACACATGAATGCAACTGAACCACCGCAATGCGGTAAAGCCACACACAGTTTGAGGCGTGTAGACAGCACAATCTTTTGTCGCCGAGGCAGTCACATATCACCAGTCCTTTGTGATAATAGAAATGCATGATTTCACGCAAACGTTGTTTCATTTTTAAAAAAAATCAAGATACGTTCAGCAGAAACTGATACGTCGAAAGCCCAGACCGCAGCTATAGCAGACGACTTTTCCTGACAACACACGTTCGGCTTCACCAAGAGCCGCTAAATAGAGCGGAGCTTACTAACTGACAGAACTTTCTGGAACACCTAGTATATATATATATATATATATATATATATATAATACTCTTAGCACCAACTTTTCGCCAGTGTGAAAAAACGGTTTCTCTTACTGAAGCGGCACTGAGGAACCCGCTAAACGCTCTGAATTGAATATGACATTCGACAGGAAGTACCGGCTTTTTGGCCACAGCGGCCATGCTCTGGTTAATAGAAAAGGTTTCAGATCTAGCATACGTATAGCTGACGTTTGGCTGCCCTGGGCTTCATTAAATACGATGCAGTTTTGCCTTAAATAATGCTGCCACTCGGCAACACAGCAGCTTACAGTTAGTCCAAATATGCAGCAGTGTAAATCTATTAAATTGTTAGTATTATTTATTTTATTATTTTATCTATAATAGAGAGAGGCATTAGGCCAAACTGGCAACATTTCGACGAAATGCTGTCAGTGCATCAGTAACAAAAACACCAACATTTATTTCTATCAGAGAGGACCTGATTGCAGCAACGCGTTCCTACACGAGCTACACAAAGCTATATTTAGCAAAGCAAAATGCAATCTCCCTTCTGCTTTAATGATCTTTTGAATGTGCTGGCGACAGTAGATAGGGTAGCAGATTGCGTCTCTAAAGAATGCATGCTATTACCCCAAGTTCATGCGGTCTCTGTAATGGACCTTAGTGTCATGTTCGCTGAGACTGCAAACATTCAAATACGAACAACCTTATGTAAGTCACCGTACCATGTAGGCTTTTTACCAGCTATTGCTGGTAGTGTATATAAACGGGTTAGTGTTATATGTTGCATACACAAGATATTTTGTAATCTTTATGGAGCTCAATATACGTATAGACTGCACCTAATATAAACCCATTGCATATATTTTTCTACACTTTTGAATGGAAACAGTCTTACGTTAGATGATGATTATATATATATATATATATATATATATATATATATATATATATATCTATTTGCATGTTGGAAACCTACTTGGTAATGCTAAAGCTTGTCGGAATATTTCTGATTCAATCTTTCAATCCCTGCGAAACGCTTTTCAGATTTGGACACTTAACCCAGTAGCTTTTATTGTTGTCAAAGCCGCTGAGCTGATTCTGACGGTTGAAGTAGATTTCTTTGAAGGCTCGACAGCATATTAATATTGTTTGTGCATTCGGGGAGCCAATAATATTCATTCAGTATGACCAAACCAAGCACAAGTCGATACTAACGCTGCTAACCTGATTTTGCTCGATGGCACAATCTCAACAATATTAACAGAACTGACTTGCTGCGGCTTGGCCATCTAGCAAAGGGTATTACGTACGTACGCATCACTTAGAAGATCATTTTTGGATTTTGTAATATTTCCCGCAGAGGAACCGCCAAAAGGCACCGTAAGATCGCGCGGAGTTATCAAGTCTTGTTTTATAATCTGTCTCTCTTCCATGGTAAATATAAATATATATATACATATATATATATATGTATATATATATATATATGTATATATGTATATATATATATATATATATATTTTTTTTTTTTTTTTTTTTTTTTATAGAGGTAACTGGTAAAATGCGTTATGCACACCGGGCGACGTTGTTAAAGCCTCGGTAGTGTGGGACTCGCACCCACTAAAATCCAGTCGTCCTCTTTGCCCCTTGACGGGGGGTGGCCGCAGTACTGTCTTCTCAAGATTACTTCGCCTGGCCACTCTTCTTGCCATTTAGGCTGCTCGGCTTTGTGCGGCGTTTTTTTTTCGCCTCAGAGATACCTTGTGCGAATCTTCTTACTAGAATCCAGGATTTGTGATCTTTGAGGAGCGCCTCTACAAGGGCCTGGCATGTCAGGGGGTTCTGCAGTCCTAGGTTCCGGGACAATAGCTCTCGCTCAGTGTCGAAGAAGGAGCACCGCTCATAGCAATGCCTAACATCATCCGGCTCCCCCGAGTTGCACATGCGGCATACAGGGGAGTCAGTTTTACCGATGCGGTTGTAGGTACTGCTGAAAACAGGCACCATGGCCTGTTAACAGTTGCGCGAGTGGGTAGGTAAGCGAGCCGTGTTTGAGGCTGTACCATTTTTTAAGATCAGGAAGTATTGATCTTGTCCAATATCCAGGATGGCCCGGCTGGATTGCTTCCCATTGCTGGCTCCATTCGCTTAGTGTGTCGGTTCTGCTGACTAGTGTGCCCTCCGTCAGAACGTTGGTTACAGGGCTTCTTGATGCCAATTCTTTTACTCTCAAGTCCCAGGGAATTTGTCTGGAGAGTACCTGTACGGCTGCTGTGGAGGCCGTGCGACTTGCTCGTGTTAGGTTAAGTGCCATAGGTCTTTGGGTCTTGTTGAGGAGGCGACGTGTTGTAGCTCTTGTAGTAGTGCGCTTCCATAAGGGTGCGGCGTATAGCATGATGCTGTCTATTACTGATGCTAAGAGTCGGCGCCGAGAGTCGCTTGCCCCTCTGGTCCGTGGGAGGATTTTCCGTAACTCTGCTGAGGCTTTGACTGCTTTTTTAGCTGCATAGCGCACATGAGGTGTTCCTGTAAGAGCTCTATCCAGGATCACGCCCAGGTACTTGACCACGGGCGTGGGTGTTATTGGATGGCCTTCCAGGTGTAAATTTAGGTTGCGTGGAGGACGCTTCAGTCCGTTTAGAAGGATTGCTTCCGTTTTTTGTGAAGCCAGTTCGAGGCCAAGCGTGCGGAGGTGTTGTCGGATATCCGCCAAGGCTCCGTTGGCTGTACCTTCGAGCAAATCCTCGTCACTGGCGGTAACGATCAGTGCCAGATCGTCTGCGTAGGCGATAGAAAAAACTCCCGGGGGATGCGGCAGTCTTAGTACTCCATCATAGGTTATGTTCCACAGGGTTGGTCCCAGTACAGATCCTTGGGGAACCCCGGCAGTGACGGCGTAGTCCACTCCATCGTATGTAGATGCTCGGTCCTTTAGATACGACGCTAGGATACGTCGTAGGTAGGGAGACACGCCTTTATTTCCAAGTGCTTGGTTTATGGCGTCCCACGAGAGCGTATTAAACGCGTTTTTGACATCAATAAGGACGGCAAGGCAGTGCGCCCGGTTTGCGATAGGTGAATTTCTTTGTGTTTCAGCTATGTTTAGAACTTTGCTGATAGCCGAGTGTGTGGAGTGCCCGGCGCGGAAACCATGCTGGTTTTCTGACAGCGCCTTCTTGTCTTCTAATTCTGTAACTAGTCGCCCGTTGATAATATGCTCAGCTGCCTTGGATAGGCAAGAGAGCATGCTTATAGGGCGGTATGCTGAGGGGTCTCCTTGTGGCTTCCCGGGTTTCGGGATAAGGGTTAGGCGTACCGTTTTCCAAGGCTTTGGGTATTCTCCGCTGGTGAGAATTGTGTCCATCATGCGTTTGAATACCTTTGGATGGTTCTTTAGGAGTACGCGTACTGCTTGAGGGGGGACAGCATCTGGGCCCGGCGCTTTCCCTGGTCGTATGCGTTCAGCCACTATTCTGATCTCTTGAATTGAGATTGGCTCGAAGGAAAGATCTGAGGTTTCTTCAAAGACTACCGACTCCGGCAATGGTCTTTGTGGAAAGAGCGCATTTACAATCGGTTCGCGCCACTTCTACAGGTAAAGGCGGCTGTGCGTGGCGCATTTTTTTTCGCACAATCATGTATCCTTTGCCCCAAGGGTTTTCCCTCGACCTCCTCACCCAGAGAGATCCAGTGGTCTTTTTTACTAACCTTAATAGCTTTATGTAAGGCTCTTCGTGCTTCTTTGTACTCTTCCCATAGGTAGAAGAGTTCTCGTCGGTGCCTTGCTCTGCGGCGCGTGCATAGTCGCCGTATGCGGTGGCAGGCCCTTCGCTTTTCGGCAATCCGATTATTCCACCAGTAGCACGGTGGACGATTGGCTATCTTAGGGTGTGGGCGGGAGCTGGACTCTCGGCAGGCTTCGTCTAGTAGTGTAGAGATTTCTGCTGCCGAGCATTCAGTGAGGTTATGTACTTTTCTTCTTAATGCTTTCTGCAGGCGGGTATAATTTAGCCTGGGAAAGCGTTGCGGTTTTGTAGGACGATGAAGCTGGGAAGAAGTTAGATTGACAGAGAAGGTTACGTAGAGATGGTCGGATAGAGTTTCTGCTTCTTCGTGAATCCTCCAGTCGGTTACTCGGTGCGATAGTCCCTCTGATGCAAATGTCAGGTCTAATGTTGATTTGTGCCTGCCATTATCAAAGGTGTATCCCTGGGTGTTCATGAGTTGTAGATCCGCCCGGGTTGCCCATTCTAGCAGGATCTCTCCCTTCCTTGATGAG
>QVRM01000622.1:0-34242 GCA_003439945.1 Dermanyssus gallinae | reverse complement strand
GTGCTACGTTGACTGGCCACACCGAACAAGATATATATATATATAGGGTGGCGATTCAGCAAGTTCAGGGACTAATTTGAAATAAAAGACTTAACGACGTCTTAACAAAATCCATTAAGGTTCGTTTTCAACGTACATCTCTTCCCTCGCCACATACTCGCGGGATTGCTCGTATAGGCTGTTGAATATTTAGGAAGAATCATTTACTGGAATGTTATTAAAAACCAAATTTGAGTTTAGGGAAAAGCGTGGTTTGCCATTTGTCGGAGCGAATTAACAATGGGCAAATGTGAGGGTCCTCAAAGGCGGTATGGCGCAATTCGTACGTTTTAGTCACTGCGTTACCGCAAATAATAATGCAAAATTTCATTGCAGTAAGCTGCCAGATGTTGCTAAGTATGCAACGTAGAAAAACTGCATTGCATACTTAGCAATGTAGACTAAGTCACGTCTGCGCAGATCACACTTTACGCCAATTAGACTGCCTTCTAACGGTAAAAAAAAATGGAATAGAAAAGGCTTTAGTTTGCCTAGTTACCCATTCGTACAAATAAGATGGTGGCCACTTATTGCAATTCTTAGGCGTTAATTCCTTATTAGTAGGTAACGTTAACTCCAAACTCCAAGACTGGTACAAATCACCTGTTGCACGTGTAGTAGCACTCTATACAAAAAAAAAAAAAAATATATATATATATATATATAGAAAAATAAATAAATATATATATATATATATATATATATATATATATAGAGAATATCAGTTTATACTAGTTGTACCGTTCTACACTACTTTAAAAGCTTGACATTTAAAACAAACGAAAAAAATCTTACTTCCTCCTAGACTTCTATGAACAGAATGGTCGACTTAACGATGACTATTTGATTTATAGCTGTGTACATACACAATGTTTTTATAAAGCGAGCTGGTATACGGGTCTCTTCCCAAAACTTGTATTAAGCTAACCGGAGTGCACCAGTCAAATACCGTGCGCCTATTAGGATATCTACTAGACAAGAAGACTTAATATTAGAAAAAATAAATGATGAAGTAATTAAAACAATTTTATTATTACCATACCTTAAGGATAGAATGTATTAAATGATTCGTATCGCTAGAAAAGCGCTAGGTTATTATGACTTCAAAAAAAAAAACAAATATGTATTGCCCAAGTCTTGTTCCACTTACACGGCGTTGTAGCTAGAGCTCTATTGACGTTCTTCTGCTTAACTTACCTGGCATGGTTGTTGTTGCTGTTGATTTCGTTATCCCAAGAGAGCAGAGCAGAACAGAACAGGTAGAGATAGATCGAGTAAACTCCTTGAACTCGATCAACGATCCTTTCTATGCAACAATCTGTCTGTCAGACTGTCGTTGCTTGTTGTTTTGCCTGTCAACAACACAACACCAATGTAACTTCCAAATGACGACCACTGGAGCAACAAGGAGGTTCGGGTCCGTTCTTCGAGTCCACGGTCCCTGCTGTCTCGACGCAAACTCCTGCTGCACCCGGGGGGTGGTGGGGGGCGGGGGCTCGCAGGGACGTGTCCTCGAGCTGGATAAACTGCCGCCGACTGAGCCGACACGTGGCTTGTGTTCCAAACACCGAAGAAGAATAAGAAGAAGAAGAAACCGCTGACCAACGCAGATCCGCGGGACGCTCGAACCGATCGATCAACCGCGCTACGTTGAGCGGGCTCCGTCCTCCGTTCTCGAAACGTCTCCCTCCCTAAATGAATACGAAGTCGAACAGCAGTAGAACGGTACGCATATGTTACTCGACGACGCCTACGGTGTGTCGGACGCGCGCGATGAACGAATGGACACCCCGAGAGAACACCACCGAGCCAAAATGAGAAGACAACAGATAAAAAAGAAGCACCAGGTTGATTGGTGTATATATAACGCGCGCAGAAATAAGTGAGAGCGTAAGGTGTGTGTACGTACACATACGTGTGTATACATATACACGGATATAATCGAGGGAGGAAGAGAGAGATCGTGAGCGAAATAGAGAGAAGAAGAGAGGGGGAAATTAGTCCGCGAGGGCAGCCAACTGGACCTGCCAACTGAGAGAAGGAGTTGGAGGTACAGTTACTGAGTTCTGCAGCGGCGTTCTGCAATTGATACGGCAGCGGGAGTAAAAGGCGCACCCTCGCTAGCTAAGAATATCTTCACTGAGATTAGTGAATGCTGTAGTACTTTCAGGCCTTTATCATATGTATGTGTATATACATATATATATACACAAATCTACCTATACATTTTTGTATATATATGCACAAATGAATACTCATTTCACTTCAATGTTTTATACGGTTTAAGTTAAATATAATAGTAATACTACGAAAATAACTGAGGTTAACAATGTTAAATGAGTACTCAGCATTTAACTAGTGTGTTTCGTGTTAGAATTAACCTGCCATTCATGACATTAAGGTTGCAGGCTAACTTTAGCATACCGTCCTGCCAAGTGTCCTATATATAATTCATTTGCTGTTGCGATTCAGCTAGAAATTATGTATATATATATATATATATATATATATATATATATATATATATATATATATATATATATATATATATATAGATATATATATATATATATATATATATATATATACATACAAAAATAGGACCTGTGATTATTATTCAGGCAGAACAAGGAAGTAACAGATAAGGGCTTTGAGCCATTCTCTCGTTATGAAGCATGCGAGAGCGAAGGTGATTTTCAACGATATACTATAGTAATTAAACAATGTTTTTCTGCCTGAGCTCTAATCAGTAAAGTCGTTTTCAAGTGAAGTTACTAGTTGGATCTCCTGGCCGCCGCATCATCGCATACCACCTTCATCGCGTATCACAAAGAACCTTATGACGTACGCGATGGTGAGGCGCAAAGCTTTCGCTGCACACTACGTAATCACTGGCTATGCAATAGTAGTATTATATATATATATATATATATATATATATATATATATATATATATATATATATATATGTATATTTATATATATATATAGGGGGGTTACTTACGAAGAAACTGGTCAGTGATGTCGGGAGAGGATTGGTGCTTGCTACAAGTGATACGAGGGCGGGCGAGTATTTACTGCAACGCCTGTCGTGAGATGTTCAGAGGGGGAATGCCGCTTTAGTGAAAGGAACCCTGGTTAGATGGACCAGCGCAAACCTCGACCTAATGCCTTGATTGAGTCATACCCCGAGCAAGCCGTACGGACGTTCGTACATCACAAACATAAATGTTTTATTGTAAAAAAAAATAATAAATAAAAAAAAAATATATATATATATATATATATTATTTTCGTACTGATTCTAGAAGAAACCGACGGACTCATGCAACGTATGGGCCACACACAAACTAGAGACTGATCTCAGCAACCTTTAAATGTTGCGGATTCGCCGACCGCGTGCCATGGTGCTGTTCGAACAAGTAATTGTTGCGCTGACACAGTCGTCATCATGGTGTTCGCATGCCATAGATTCCACAGTTCTCAGCAGATGGATGCGCCTCCCTTGACTTGCTGGCGTTTAGACGAGTTGTTGGTAATCGAATACGGCCGCCATCCAAACTAGTGACCCGAGCGACGAAATGGATAGCGCCATCTTCCATGGCCAATCGTGCCCTCTACTGTTGCTCTCAGCTGCTCGACGCAGCTTTTTGAATAGGCAGTCAGGGTTGAGTTGAATGAGCTTCTTTTTTGGAGGGAGTGGAATCTCGGCTACCTGACGTGCTTTTAGATTAACCTCTCAGATCTCATCATCATCAGGGAATGAGAACGTGATGATTTCGTATATCAACCGTTCTTGTTCGTTAATAGCATTCATCATGCATATATATATATACGGCCCTACGCATCCCGTCAGACAATCCACGTGCACGGCGGACTGATACGTACCTTGCAGCACAGCCGCGTCAAGGCGTTCGTCTCCTGATCAAGGAAAGGCAATATGTGGCCTCAACAATAGTCACAGACGAGCGCACTTACTCGCAAAACCAACAAACAGCTTGTTCAGCTTGCGAAAGCCGGACGAAGCCCACCGTCATCTGTTGCATCATCATTTGACTTGCCTGACGCTGCACATTGCGGCATCGAGAGCGCTTTGTCACACTGCGGCACGAGTTGTTCTTTTGGTCGTTTCTTTGTCAAACGTTCGTCAATTAATTGGTTAATAACCGCCAGTACATTAGCAAAGAAATACGACGGGTGTTTAACGGGTGACGGCTATACCACCGTCGTAGTCGTCGTCGCCGCCTTATGATAACCGGCGGCCGTGATCACAAATCG
Organism: Dermanyssus gallinae; assembly: GCA_003439945.1. Classification (NCBI taxonomy): domain Eukaryota; kingdom Metazoa; phylum Arthropoda; class Arachnida; order Mesostigmata; family Dermanyssidae; genus Dermanyssus; species Dermanyssus gallinae. The sequence goes on along the minus strand of QVRM01000622.1, from coordinate 29,925 downwards.
TAGATCGTAGGCAGGCAAATCGAATCATCGGCCAATGCGAAAGCGTGTCGGTGGAGGCGTGTCTTATTACGAGCGAGGTAACTGAACACGCTGAACGCTGACGTCGTGTTGTGGTTGATCGTAGTCCTCGTAGACAGTCGACCAGAGAAAGATGAAGAGACTCCAGTAGTCACACACTACCACGACGTCGTCGTCGCGACCCTTCACGGTAGCAGTATGGCCCGTACTTACGGGCCGTCAATAGCAGCAAAGCAAGTCAAAAAACGAAAATTTGCAGTCCTCGAGGAAGACGATGACGAGGAGGAGCAGAAGGATGAGGAGAATTAGAAGGAGGACTCGAGCCAGCCGCGTGGCCCAGCAATGTAGCAGGCAAGAACTCGCGTGTCTCAGAGGCCTTATGGTAACTATATCTCGACGGCGGTACCCGCGGTCTGCTTGCCTTCTTTCCGTCTGCCGCTAGCGCCAGTGGCTTCTAGTTGTTTTTTGTTCACCTGGTGTTGCTCAGTTAAGCTCAGTGAGAGAGAGAGAGAGAGAGCCCTTCGCCTCGTGCGGAGGGCGCGAAGGTGGCCCTCGATGATGAGGTCACGACTTCGTCTGCGACGCCCGAGCGGCGCCTCGAATACGAGACCCTTTCTCTAGCCCTCTTGTGTTTCCGCCCCCCCCTCTCTCTCTCTCTCGTTCTAGATTTATCCATCTCTAGCTTTATCTTTCTCTCTCTGTATATAGATGTATGTCTCTCTCTAGATTTATCTCTCTGTCTCTCTAGATTTATCTCTCTGTCTCTCTAGATTTATCTCTCTGTCTCTCTAGATTTATCTCTCTGTCTCTCTAGATTTATCTCTCTGTCTCTCTAGATTTATCTCTCTGTCTCTCTAGATTCCTCTCTCTCGTTCTCTGTCCCTCGCTAGGTCTTGGTCGTCATCAATTATCTTATCTTGATTTCGTATCTTCGTGTTGTTCTAGCCGCTCACACGGCCTCACTCACGTCTGGAGAGGTTGTGGTGAGTGGGCCCAACGCAAGAAGCGCGCACTTCTTCCCGCCGTCTCGCCTAGAGCGGACCAGCCGGCCGGCGGCCGGTGGTCGACTATATCGAACACCACGAGGCAAGTAAGTCTCTAGTTCAGACAGGCGGGAGGGCGGGCGGGCGTGCTTGTGGCAGACCAACACACATTGGCCAATCACGTCCCCAATGAGGTAGAGTAGACCCTAGTAGATTAGACTGGCCGCGCAACTCTGCTTGATGACCGTGTTGCTGCAGCTGCGAAATGCCTGCTCATGTAGATATGTAGTAGTAGTATTGGTAGAAGTATAAGTAGTAGTATTGATAGAAGTAGACGTAGTAGTAGTAATGACACGCGTTGAAGTAGTATTAAGAATGGTTCCAGCTCCTCGCCTCTTCGTGAGGCCATTTAGGTGAGAGGTTTTTAGTGGGTATTATGCCAACAATATCGGCATCGAGTCCCACACTCCCCGCTTTGAGTGTGCGTAAAGCATGTTTCCCTCTCACGAAAAAAAAAGCAAATGTAGTAATGACACTGGCTGGCGCATAGGAAAAACGTCGGCACACCCCACTTAAGATGGAGGCGGATCAGACGGGGGCAAACAAAAAGCAGCGACATTACCGTAGACGAAAGCGAAGGGAAGTATAGACGACAAGAATGAATGACGTCAAGAAAACCCAAGGCTAAAATAACGATGAACTGGTCGACTCATTAAACATCATCTCCTCCTCCTTCTCATCTCGGCATCGTTTCATTGGCATGTTGGCATCATCGTAGCATGTGGCTGAGCATCTCCACCTTTCTCGTGCTTGCCTAGTGCAGCACTATTGGTGGGTGAGTCGCTCGCTTTACTAGTGACTTTGTTTTGCTTTGGATGTTTGCCTCTGCATGACTGCATGGCTTGTCTGACGTCGCAAGACTCAGACATCTTAATATTATTAATATTAATAATCAAAATCATCTTAATAAATTCCAATGAATCAAGGCTAGCTGTGCCTACGTGACGCTGCTGCTGCTACAACAAGCTACTCGATCGGTGGAGATCGACGCACTGCGTACCATAGAACGCACGCATATGTAACTAAAGCTTTACGCGGTATGTGGCAAGCCGATTAAGAGCTATAAAAGGGCGACTTTGCCCGAGAAAAAGAGATCATTTGAACCAACTCAATACTATGTTTTGTTTTTGGTCAAAAAAAACTGTCTTCTTATTGGCGTGATGCGTAGATGAAGGTATCATTAGTATCACTTTGTATATGATACGCTCTAACTTCGCATCGTACGTCATGAGATAATAATCATAATAATTACTATAAGTGTTTAATTCCTAATGAATAAACGTGTTTACTAGCACCAATTGTATTAGTTGATTTCGTATCAGCCCATGATGCTAATAAAAGAAGCCGCGTTCCTTCTAGAAACAGCCAATGACATCATCTGCCATTCGCTTGGTGCGCAAAGGTGCTTGCTGAGAGCAAGTTCAATCTTCATGATACCCGCAGACCTCCTATAACTTGGTTCGGTTCTGCTCTGCGGAGGTCTGAACATTTCCCTCAATACATTTTTGCGCTCCCAGCTTCAGTTGCAGCTCAGCCTCGGTGGTCTGAGGCTTAGAACTTGGATCTAAGCCCGAGACCTCTAGCTTTGCTCTACTTGGATTTCTTGCGTCGAGGTTCATAAGACGAAGCCGTTTAGAAATAGCAGCTCATCTTCGGGGACAAAGGCAAAGAAGAGGGAGATAAGGGCAAGTGGAACAACATTTTCGTGGGACAAGCCAGGTTTCGCCTCGAAGGTTTCCCTAGCCGCAAGCCTGAAGATCTCGATTCGTTTTGCCCGCACATCGAGACCTCGAGCTCTTTGACTGAACGTCCGACCAAATGACAATCACTGTACTATCAAAGTGTGAGTTTGGGACCGTATGCAGCCTCCGCCTAGGTTTTGACGTTTTCGCTGCTCACCCATGTTCTTGTGGTACGAACATGATGGTTAATGCGAAGTGTCACCTTAAGCTGATCTGCAAGGAGTCGACACCCATAAAACTTGCACGCCACAGCTCCGTACATGATGTGCTCAATATTCTTCAGACAGGCGGGCTTTGTCGTGCGCGTCAAGCCGACATATCTTTGTGAAGAAAAAAACTCTAAACCAGGCGGTTTGACCCTAACCTTCGTAGCCATGGGGAAAATGCTGATCTGGGACACGTCGATTCGGAACACTGTGCGGCGAGCTATACGCCAATCTGCCGCACTGTTGGCAGCGTTGCACTCAATGCGGAGAGAGAGACAAGACTCGTCATTACGAAGCCTTGCGGAACGAGCAAGCCATCTGCCCGTTTACCATAGAGACATTAGGTGCGTGGGGACAGGAGGCCATGGCCATAACGCGGACAATCGGCCAGATCATCGAGCAATTGAACGGGGTCAAACGGTCTACAGCGTTTCTGAGAGGCAGCGCATCACCATAGAAGTTCAGCGCGGCAACACGTGAGTGATTCTCTTGATGACACGCTCTTGAGGGGGAGAGGTCTGGAGAAGTCTATGCATTTAAAAGATAGTACACTTACCGGCTGGCAATAATTTGATAACACAATAAATAAAAATTGATTGAAGATTACAAATTATTATTATTATGCACTACCACCACTACGATGGCTATCTTCACTAGTGCTAGCTCCTTGATCAATAATACTACTAGTGTCTATTCATGTCTCAACAGTCATTCAATCAATGATCGGTGACTTCCGTTCTTCTCGTCTTTTACTGGAGACGGAATAACACTCATGAGATACTGCCGACAAAACATTCCAGCCTACGTATCTGCGCTATGACATGGCATCCAAATAGAAAGCATTGCTAGCTAGATGATTACTAATATATATATATATATATATATATATATACATATATATACAATTAGTTGAGCATCTATATCATTGGGGTACATATATACACATATATATATATATATATATATATATTCATTTTTTAAAACATAATTTCTTTAGCAGATATATGATGGGCAACGGCGTTCAAAACAAGGTGCAAACATTAATGGAAAGTTGGGGCGCGCGTTTTGCAAGTTTATTTTACTGTTTGGCCAGCGACAACAGTAGGAAATGAATTATTCGATTATCCTCCCCTCGATTTACCCTTGTAGTATGCCTACGATATATGATGAAGTGTTAAACCAGATCATTTTTTCGCTTTTCTTGTCTCAAATTGATAGCACATTTTCTAAGGACGTGAGATGACTTTTTAAGTGGTCGATTTTCAGTAGCAGCTTCCAGAAGCAGCTATGGACATGAAATTTAGAGGTAGTCAAAATGTTCTGTGAGTTCCATTATATTCCACGGCTCCTGACAATGACAAATGTGTCCTGTCAACAAGAGTCGCCTGCTATCACTGTAACCGGCTCGCTATCCAAATAATTAATCTGAATATATTTTGAATCGATAACGTTGTACTTTTCGAAGGTAGAAGAAGGATCGTACCTGCAAATTTATATAAAATTGTACTATTTCACTACCACGAAGGGCGGAGCGCAACCGCCTCGGAGACGCTATTTTGTGTTGTTTTTTTGTGGGCCGGCCTTTTACGGTTTAACTACGAATTAGAACATTTTCCTCGCAAATTACACACGTGTGTAGTCAAAGGGGTGGCTCATATGGTGAATATTTAACGGTTTTTCATTCAACTGAAACTCCACATTCTCTGCTCCATTGTGATTCCTTTCGGTAGGACCGTAGTCATTTGTTCAAGGTTCGCCAGAGAAAAATGTTATAGGAATAATTAAATCCAAAACAAAATCTGAGTATCCCGGTTAACTAGCAGGAGACCACTAGATGTCATTGCCATGGCAGATATGGCCTATATACGTGTTAGATAGGTCATATCGTGATCATGCTGGCGTTTCTGAAATGCTGGTATCCAGAAGGACTACGCTCAACCAGATTCTTGCCAATACGAAAAAACTTTTCCCAAGTGGGAGTTGATGCTGCGCATGGCAACACCCCTCTATTTTTAATATTGCGTTGACCACGTAAACTATTACTGTCACACACGACAGGTGTGGACTTGCTCATTCGCACTTAACTACCCGTGGCTACGTGAAACGTGCCGATGTAATAGTGCCCTATAAGCAGAAGAAAAATGCAACGACTTACTTTATTGACAGTGAAAAATACTGCCAGCAGTTCGAATGTTTAATTTCCACCAATTCTAAAGAATCGTTGCAAATCGCCCCAAACTATTGAACTGCGGACGCATTAGTATTCTTCACGAGGAGAAAACTTTTACATTTAGAGTGTAATAAGCGCTACCTTAACGTCTAAAGAATTATACTATTAATTATTATGGTTTATTAATTATATTAATTATTAAATATAAGGGTGCTCATTGTCAATCTGGTATTGTTTAATAGAGAGAGGTCCTAAGCTTTTATCTCGGTGTTTTATATTCAGGCGACGTTAGGATAGCATAAAGCAATAAATTTACTTTGCAGCTCATGCTTAAAGATGTATTCCATTTTAGTCTTTCGCTTAGGAAAGACATGGATCAAGTTGAAGAAAAGAGATTTGATGCGCCTAGAATAGACAAATACACATTTTATGGAGATGTCACTTTGCCGGGTACGAATTGCGCGAACGAATTGCGCCACGTACGAATATAGGTTATCACGGGGTTCCTTTAAATAGTAACATCATTACAGGCGAGAGCTCCCGCAGATGTGACGAGAGCAAAGATTATCGAATGTCCTTAAAGGATAGAGTTTCAAAGTCGAGAACACCCACATAGGAATGAATTCCGATGTGTCGACATCTTCGGTCTGAGAAATCTTTGGACTTACGTGAGCTCAGTGACCCGTACGTACATACAAGCTATATGGTACCTAGTTATCATCATTATCATCATATGCGAGAAATGCCACGATCTCTTGCACGCAACGTGGCACCTACTGAACAAGACTGAGTAGCTCTAGACTGCAAGGTGTTGATGTCACAACCCCAGCTATTGGTGCTATCGCTGCGGATGTCGAGAGCAAAGCTTCATTCAAACGTAACCTAAACAGAGTAAAGCAGAGAGTCGTGAAACAGTCTGCATTTAAAGAATCAGATCGGCGTATTCGGCGTAAGACAGTGTTCAGCCACTCAGTTGCCTCAAAAGTTTCACTAAGATTGAACAGCAACAAACAACTCCAAATGCCATTCGAGGAATACGCAAGCCTATTTGCCGGACAAAAAGACGAAATACGACGAAAAACGTCACCGTTTGCTCACCAGTTAGCGTTTATACACCAGCCCGTCTCCTATGACGCGATATTTCTCTTTTTTTTACAATTAAATTGTAGAATTACAATTTATTACAATTCTCCTATTGGCGCATCTCATCAAGACAAGTGTGACAAGACATTCGCGGGTAGAGTCCAGTCGGCCAACGATACGATTTCGACGCTACAGAATGCTACGGCTTGGGTTTGCCTACGCCGTACGACCGCCAGGCGACCTACATATATGTACGTCTAGCTACGTATAGGTCGGTTACCTGTAGCTTTTAAACTCGTACGCATAGTGCGTCTCGGGAGGCGGCGGGCTGAATAGCCCGCCCACTGGAGAACAATGTCAAATCACTCTCTATCAAACATTTACTAGGTAGATACGGGGGTACAGACAATATTCTCGATGGTTGGGGGGTACAGACAATATTCTCGAAGCGTCGTCCTGCCATGCTAGCCATGCTCTTTTGACAGTTGCCGCAACGCAACGCACAGCCACGGTGGTAACCGTGACCAGTGGTGTCAGTTTTCCGTCAATCATATCGAGCCGTCTGTCACAGGCCCAGACGTGATTAGATTCAGTGCTCTCGGGGGCGAGATGACCTATCGTCGTTGTAACGTCACGGCGGTCTGCGATGTACATACCTCCATTCGCGTCTGCGTATAGCTGCTGCTGCTGCTTCTGGTGCTGCGACTGAGACGCTAGTACTGTTGCAGAAACAACCACTTTGCCGACGTTAATACGACGGTGGCGCCGGAAAACATCTCGTTCTCCACTCCTCCGCCAAACTCTGCCGTCTCTGCACTTACAGAAGTCTGCTTGTTTCCGCAAATGTATGAAGTTTTCTCTCTGATTTCAGCTAGAACGCTAAACGCCACATTGTCTGATGTGATGATCAAATGATGTTTAGCTGCATCGAATAGTCAGAGTCTGCTTTTAAAATATAGGCGGAGTGCCGTTGAGCGTCAGGCATCTCATGTTTAAATGCCTAAGATTGAAGTCATCACCCTTGTTTGCAGTTATAATCTTTGACCGTAAACATCCTAGCGCGATAATGAATTGTTGTTGATGAGTCACTAGTCTAACTATCTTCGTAATTACAGTTCTCGATGAGAAACTAAATGTTGTTTCATTCGGTTGGAATGTCTGTTTTTTTTTCCGTCAACTATGACTGTAACATTGACGCAATTCAAACACAGAAAACGATTTTAAGGTTTGTTTTGTTGTTGCTGTTATAATTATTACTTTATAAATAGTATACAACACATACGATATATATATATATATATATATATATATATATATATATATGTGTTATTTATTATAAATATTATTGTTTCTAAATATAGTGTGATAGAGTACGAGATTCCTAAGCCTTTACATTCTTAAGAAGACGTTACCCAATCCAAAGAGGAGAAAAATCTCAATGCGAATTTACGGTTTCATTATTCCAAGTCAGAACAGGACTCTTTTTGTTCTTTCTCCCAAACAGTGTCATGACCACCTCTGTCCTCAGTGAAGCCGTCATCGTCTCACGCGCTGGTAATCACCTATTTCTAATGAGGCTGATTTTAGCCGTCGTACGCTCATACCGACATTGACTCGCGGTTTCCGACGTTCTCCTCTCGATTTCGTTATAAACTTCCCCTCGTTCACTCACATTCGTTCCTGAGATATTTCTGGGATTGGCTGTTAGCTCGTGTGACCCTGACCTGTATTGCGATGTCTCCGTCATTGTGAATACTATACGTGTGTTTTGTTAGTGTGTTTTGTCATCATATTTACCCCATTATCTTGCCTAGATCTGCCTTTTGTTAAAACATACTCTATACGAGATAGAGTAATATCCTAGTGCACACGTTTGCGGGAGACAATTGTAGCTCCATTTGCATTCTTAATAAATCAAGATATATATATATATATATATATATATATATACATTAAAAAAAAAACATACTTAATTGCGGTTTGTTGCCTGGGAATTTCAATGACACTATACTACGATGACCTAGTAATCCCGGAGTCTATTGCAGGCTTCATTCTTTTTTGGCGGCTTTCTCAATTAGTTGCGCTTCGTTTAAACATCGTTGTACACTACTACTCCGATGGCTTTATAGTATATCACGAAATTCCAATCTTATTAAAAATTCACAGAGATTGAGCGTGTCAGACCTTTCACTATTTTATCTCTTCATTTTTTTCCTGCGCCGAATGGCCGTAATCTATATCTATTCCAATGCAACTAAATTGTATTATTCTCTTGACCTACGCGGTGCTCTGAGAAAGTAGCAACAGCAAACAACAACAACAACCCCGTTATCTTTGCTTAGATCTGCTTTTTGTTAAAACATACTTAATTGTGGTTCGTTGCCTGGGAATTTCAATGTCACTATACTACGATGTAATCTAACTCAATTCCGATGCACCTAAATTGTATTATTCTCTTGACCTACGTGGTGCTCTAAGAAAGTAACAACGATAACAACGACCACAAAACAACCTCAACCACGACCACAACAACAGCAACAACAACCACAACAGCAACACCAACAACAACAAAAACAGCAAAAACAACAACAACAACAACAACAACAACAAATACGAGTCTAGCACTGGAGTGGTATTTGAGTTAAGTAGTTCGTTCATACATGTAGCAGGTGAGTGGCAAACCCTGTTAAGTAACGATAAGTATGGTTTGTTCATAGAGTAACCTGATCAGATTGATACGTGTCGGCTTCATACCGTAAAGGCTTAGAATGCTCGAAGGTAGCTGTATATCGATTTTGCTTCGACTGGTCGAGTGATGTTCAGGTTCACACTAAGCCCATTTGCTTGGCGCCATTTGCATATGGAATCGTGATTATGGTATATATCCCACGTCCAGTTGAACTGAATCCGTTTTACGTTTCCCTAATAATTTTGTTTTCCACCATTATTTCTTTTAAAGCGGTACATTCCACTTTTGCCGTGCTTTGTGGCGTGGTACATTCGCCTGCGCCTCGCGACCGGAGGACACACATAGGTGCGCGGGTTCGAGCCCTACCGTTGCACAATTGTATTTGTGGGGGTCCGTCTATGAAGCAATGTGAAAAGCAGTCCCGTGGACGTTAAATCTTGGCTGAGGATCAGCCCGAAAAGTTACATTCCACTTTCGCTAGTTGTCAGTGTCATCCTGCGAATATAGTAAAAAGTCTACTAATGGTTAAGTATTCTCTGCCCCCTTTTTTGAAAGAATTATTATTTCAGTAGTCCAATCTTTGGAAATCGTTTAAGTGCCGTCTAGGATTGCGTTAAATATTGCTGCCCCCCAGCCGCTTTAAGGTTGAATATGGTATTATGTTTAGACGAGTTGCGGCTTTACTGCTGGCTTTAATTTGCTGTCGAAAAACTTTGCCACTTTTAGCGGCCTAGTTGGTAGCTCAGTAACGACCTGCAAAGGTGTTTCTTCATGTTTGCCGTTTTTAACGCGTGCTTCTTAAGGTACCCTCTGATTGTGTTTACTAATACATATGATGCAAATGCATCACAGTGTGTCTCTCTCGTGTGTTCAATTGTGTATCGGTTGTGTTACTTACTAGTCGTGCACACATCCAGCAGCCATTTGTATTCTACTTGTCAACCCGACGTGCCCTAACGTCGGAATCTCCGTGACGCTGACACGCTTGTCTCGCGCATGCGTGAGCCGATATTGAGCCAGTCTGTATGCTTTGACCGCCTGCCTGTCTAATCTGTCCGTATCAATAGATATGCCCCGATCGCTGCATAACTCTCTCGTGTCTTGCTACAAAGTCTGTCGAGTTTCTCATTCCAAGGTCACCGCGAGGTATTTAGCATTTTCCTTATGTACATATATCACCCATATCGGCTACCCTCGCTATCTCGCTAGCAACATTCACTCCCCCGTCTATTCTTCTAAGAATGATGAAGAATATAAAGAGGTATTCTAACAGGGTGCCGTAATCGATAGTAGAAGGAAGAAGCATCTCATCAGTCTGTAGCTACTGTGTAAACGTTTGCACCTAATAGTGACCATCGTCCAGTTACCAGAGGTTCAGCGGGCTTTTAAAGGAATCTACCAGATCCTTGATATATACTAGAATACAGGACGGTAGTTCGATGGTTTAAAATAAGTTATCATGCGTCAACATGCGCAATACAAGATGTGTGATATTCGGTCATGGTAAACGCTCATTTCTGATGGTATATCTTATCGCACCCACCGTATTGCTTTGACCTTGCTCAATTAGTCTTCCACTCACTTTTTTTAAGGCAAGAACCTCCAAAGATTGGAGGACATCAAACGCCAGTGTGACTTTTTTACATAGAAAACTGATAAAGTCCGGAAGGAAGAACATTTATCACACGTGGGTTCTTGTGATTCTTATAAATTGCATGAGGGTTATGAAGAGGTGTATATATCCTGGGGTATAAGACTGTTTTTTGCCAACAGCTGGCAAGATTTGGCCAGGCCGAACGAACCTTATCGGCGGCGTTTTGAAGTTACACTGACCAAACCTTGAGAACTGGTACCCTGATTCTCTCCAGCGAAACCATGCAGCTCGCCTTAAGCTGACAACCAACAAGATACTCTCGACCTTAGTTAATGCTTGTTGTCTATTGTAAATCATATTTTTCAAATTTCCGAAAGCGCACAGGTGATGACAAAGATTAGAAGCAGTCTGGATAGAGTCTCACCGCCAGAGAAATGCTATCCGGAATGCTCACAGGAAAGACATGTCTAACCTAAGCTATTTATTTGTTTGCAGAGTGATACGCGCATGATACGTGCCGTTCCCGTCTAGACACTATTCGCGTATTTCGCTGGTTGCGTTAAGACAATTGACAAAGCGTCTATTGGTAGACAATGCCGTCTGTTCGGCAGGAGTTTCGAGTCAGAGCTATATTACTAAAGACAGAAACAATGTGTTCGTTTTCAGTCTAGGATAAATCACGTGAGTTATGGTTCCGTATAAAAAGTTTTTGTCAGACAAAATACTTGCGTTGTTGGTTTTAGCACATCAAAATGAAAGGCGATGGTTTGTTTGCGAGCTCGCAGATTTGGAAAAGCTGGCTAGGTTTTCAAACCAGCTGCTACGCGAAGAGGCGCATTGTAGATCCTGTTTCCGCGGAACGGAAAATAAAAGGATATTTGGACGTACCACTCACGCTAAACGTAGGCTTTGCGCCCGCCGATTTAGAAAAAACACCTGCACTAGATTGCAAGCATTTGCTAAAACAAAATATGCCCTAACTGCTTGTTTTTTCTGTAACAGCTTCTGCTGTCCAAATGATCATTTAATGCGAATGGCACTGCGGAAAAGGAACCGTACAAAACTTCTGCCATCTGTGTTATCATATGCTATCGAAAAAAAGACACAATGCAACACAACCACCTTTGCGAATGACTTTCTATGGTGGCCTAAGCTGGCTATGCAAGTCAAGCTATATTCTCAGTGTGGCTTACATCTGTATACGACAACTAACATTTTCTTGGATATAGGATCAGTGTAGACTTTGCATAACATTGGATGTATACTGCTACCAATACTATGGTGAATAAATAAATATGTATAACATTTTCTTGAAGTAGAAAACACGTTTCTAGCAGAAAAATAAGTATATATGAGAGCGCAGCACTTACTTAGCAACTATGTTGGCTTATTTTCCAGGAAACATGCATCTACATCAAGCTTAACGCAGGCGTTTACTTTCTTCTTAACCCTAAACGATTATGTACAGTAGATCATACAGAAAGACGAAAGCGCTATTTTAAGCAGTACAGCAAGAAAATTGTTATGGGGTATCATTGGTCTGATAGCCATTTGCACCGCCTGGGTCGTCTACTTTTCCGGATGTTAGAATGCAGGCATCACCTTTCGTCATATTAAATAAAGACTATCTCTCTCTCTCTCGTGCATCGTGTTGCCTCAAATTGTCTAAATAGTCTACCTGTCTTCAGGTATTTCAGCAGCGGGCCGAACGTCATAGCGTAAGCGCAGCAAATAAACATAAGTTTGCTGATATGAAGACAACTTCGGGTCTTTTTTTGCTGGATCAATGTACACTAGAGTTAGTGTTTCTGACCTGCGTGGTAAATAAAGTAAGGTTTCGGTTTGTGGGGTTCACCTAATAAAAAACCAGAGCGTCGGCGAGTAGCCGTGATGAATTCTTTTAACGGGGGATTAGGTACTGGAACGCTAGATACCTATTTACGACCTCCCTAGTTTTACTTCCAGACCGCTTCTGTATATAAGATCGATATGCTGACGTACCTTACGATATGACGGTATGCGGACGTAGATACGCCATTGCACATGGGATAGATACCAATGTACTTAGCTATGAAAATGTACATGGGATAGATATTATATTGTACACGGGATAGATGTGCTTATGTACACGGCATATAGACGCTAATGTACGTGTTTATAGCGATTTGGGTCACGCTTTTCTCCTGCAGACTTTTTGTAGTTTCCAGTTTGTCTGTTGGGTAACTAGCCTGTTAAACAATTTGCATGCTTTTTTCTCGAGTAGCCTAGTCATGCTGATCAATACCGGGCTTCAGTTGTTCTGGTAGTCTTGAATGTAATAAAGCGTCTTTATGTTGACTCTTCCATATATTTCCGTAACAATGGACGATATTTATTCTTTGGGCGTGTACCGTCTGCCTATCATTGGACCATGTAATCTAATACCGTTTTACATTTCAGCTTAAGTTTTCCTTTTCCATCCCTGCAAGTTGCTACATTGCATACACAAAGCAAAAGCTTCGTTAGTTATATTAAAATCTCTTTTCTTGGGCACCCTCTAGAATATCGTTAAACAGCTCGGCTAGGAAGATGCCTCCTGTGGCGCCGAGCCATTTTAAGATTAACTCTCGAATTGCTGAATCTAAGATGCATAGGGTTTCTATTTCCAGCGGCTTAGTCCTTAGTCGGACTTTTGTTTCTAAGAATCTTCTTCGAAGGGGCCTTGTTCTCGTTTCCTATAATTCTCTCTCGCTTTCAGAGGATCCGTGGCTGTCTGCGTCAAGTTTGTGTACTTAATTTTGCTTGGCATGGGAGGTTTGAAAGCGCGAATGCACAGTCGGTACTGGCAACCAACAAACAGCCCTCAATTCTCCTCTACATACTCTTTGAAAGTTCGGAAATGTGTAGCACTACTGCGTGGGATGGGAGCCTCGTGCTCAACCGGCTCTCATGGATTTCGTTCTGGCCACAGCCGAGAACTCGAGAAGATGCATCGGGTCGTCCTACCTATGCGCCATGAGCGCGATGAAATAGACGCCCCATTCGTCGGCATCCTTTACCATATCCCGACTCGTCAGATCGCTTTTGAAAAGCACAAATTTTCTCTGGCGTTGCCACAGAATAACGCCTGTTAGCGTAATAACAGTTTACGCAACGCGGGCAGTTCCTTTCGAGCTTTCTTTGTCGATATTGACAACCATGTCTTCTTGCGGAATCCACATTGGAATTTTCCTTTTGTTGACTGTAGTGAAATCCTTAATATGGATTTGCATTTTCATGCATGATCATCCGTTGTGGTACGGTGGTGGTATCGCGTACTATATTTTAGAGTGGCACTCTTTTATGCGTACCGTTCCCGACTTGCCCGATGTCGTTCTCTGTATTTTCTAATTTATGAAAACTATATGTACAGGCGTTTCAGTTTCTTCCAATCACCCTCACTGTTTTGCCGCAGGTCGTAGCAACAGAGTTTTTGAATCTATTTAGAAGTTGAATAATTATTTCCACGTTTACTTGCTCTTTTAAGATTGAGGCCTTTGACGCTCCTCCCATTTGACGCTCGACCCGGAGCATCTCGATCTTCACATACATGAGAACTGCGTGCGTCCCTCAACATAGCTAAAACTAAAGCACTACCTTTCCCATGATGATACCTAGATTAATGTTAAGCTATTTATATATATTATAACTAAAACATTTCACGGTATATAGAAGAAATTTTAGTCTCAAGTATCCATTTCATTGTACCAATTCCGCCTGCATTTTAACCGGTGTATGGGTGTGTTATGAACGGGTTTTTCAGAGTCCCTACCGGGAGTCAGGTGATCGGCGTATCTGCTTCACTTGCGCCATTAGCCGTTATGAATTTCTAAATATGTATTAGTTTTACCTAGCACTACTGTCGAAAACGTAAGTGCTATTTAAAACCAGTACTGTATGTGTGCTATGTATAACCAATTCAAATAAATTGACGTTTGTTCGAAACTAGAAAGTTGTCAAAGGGTTGCGGGTTTCATGCTGTCTCTCAAAATGGCCGACTATGAAGATATTAACTCAGGATCGAGGCCGAATGTACCCTGACAGGTGTCAACACATGAAGTTCGCTTAAGAAGAAAATTCAAACGCCTACTATTGTAAAATTACAAGGATCACCTATCGAATCAATCGTTTATGACAGAACGCGCTGCAAGAAGAGGCAGGCGTTACGTTGGACATATATATGACACCATGACGCAAACATACATGTATATATATATATATATATATATATATATATATATACATAAATATTTATATATAAAAAGCCTAGTAGCGTAGTACTGTCCTCGCTTTCAGACAATCGACATGTACAAACTTAACGTGGCAGTTATCGTCTGCCTAATCGTTAGTGGTGGTGGTTTTTTTCAGTCAGTGCCACTATCAGCTAGTAGTGATCATGCAGGAATCAATACAGAGTGGCACGCGGTTCGAGCCCTTTACATGTAGTATCCAAGTCTAACTGCGAGGCACGAGACAGCAGGAATAAATTCTGGTGACGACCGGCCGCATTCTGATGGCCACCAAGTCAAATGTCAACCGTCGAAACACGACGTTCACAGGCAAACGCTTGCCCGCCGCGGTCGGGGGGAAGATGGCCCTTGATGGGGGTTGCCTGACAGACTGACAGACGGACAGACACACGCACACACATCATAGTTAGTTAGTTTGATAGATATAGATAGATAGATAGACATAGACACATAGATAGATATGCAGACCAGCAACCACCGCCATGGTCGGCCAATCGGCCCGCCCGTCACTTAAGAACCAATGCACGGTGACCAACGGAAAGTTAGCCGTCATCTGCGCTAACTGCCATCACGCTGCCGTCATAACAACAGCGGTGGGCGGCGAGCTATAGATACCAAAACAAGCCTGCCTGCCTGCCCAATGCTGATGATCATGAAGACGAGACATTAAAGTAAATGGTGACGGACGATTTCTATCGCGTGATCATGACAAACGCTACGACGGGAGCGGCAACTGCAGCAGCAGCAGCGTTAATCGCACGATGCCCTGCATCATGCATGGTCCTCTCCCGAGTGTTTTTTTCTCGTTTCTGTTCTTGCTTGCAGCCTATGCTTTGAAGAAACGTTTTCTTCTCGCCTGAACAGAAAGCTTTTTGATTCTGCGAATGGCCTTCGCCCGCTGAACAAAGAAAGAAAACACAGAGGTAACGTGGAAGCCATGGCAGCCGAGGTAGATGAAAAAGCTAAAAGAACAAAAATAGTAATAAATTAGCAACGTAAAAAACGATGCAGGCAAGGCAACCCCGAGCTCTGGGCTGGCTCTTCTGGGGCGTTTCGACCCTCCCCAAGTTGCCACTGGGAAGGACTGCTAACGCAGTTGCTGGCTAGCTGAGCTGAACTCTCTGGCTTATAAGGTGCGCGACAAATCCATACGAACATACACCTTCCATCAGACTTGAGCGTGGACCAATAGCACCACTGTTCAACATGCGGAAATTAGTAAGTGAACACGCTTGGCATGCATATGCATTGGTACTATTCCACACATTTAGCGGTGACTCGGTCGTCTCGATGGTCTCTAAGACTAAAACCTGCACACGCACACACATATATATATATATATATATATATATATATATATATATATATATTTATATATATATATAAACGCCACTGTTGCTTGGTTGGAGACTACTATTCACCACTTCGTCTGTACTTTTTGTTTCTAAATTGTTTTTTTAAAAAGTTGTTTTTATCCTACACCATTCTCTGTTCGCTTCGAGCTTGGAATAACCGTGAGGCATGTCTCTCCGATGAGGCCAACCAAAGGCCGAACACATTGAGATATCTAAGGTTTCCTCAACACGCCTTGTGGGAGGAGTATCGCCGCTGACTTTCAGCGGTAGAGTTGCTTATGAGCATCGCTCAAGACCAATTCAATCAAAACAACATGGATCGAGTCGGTGGCGTCCCGATAGATGATAACTATAACTCCTATAATACCAGCCGTGTCATGCTCATTCTGTCACTCTGCCACGAGACTTCTCCAGCAGATAAGTGTAGCAGCAATGCAATGCTGATCTGAAAGTCGTGTTTACGGGCCTACGCCGGTAACGCGAGACATAGCAATACGACGGGAGACCTATAGATCACGCAGCCGAAAGTCTCTACGAAAGTCCGTTGAACCGAGAGCAAAACATGAAGAAGAGGCAGAAGAAGCGGACGTCTTCGTAGCGCATTATCTGCAAACGGTTTTAGACGCTCTCTGTCTAGTGAAATTTAACAGGTAGCAGAAACCTTAGAAGTCACTGACGCCAGAATTTCGTCTACGACCAGAGTTTGTCGTGCCACGATTGCGCATTTTCACTAGCAAAACGTGTGACAACTCCACCACAGATTGTTCCACTCAGAGAACATCTAACGGGGGGTTGGCATACGAGTCGTCTAGCTTTTCAAACTAAGCGTTATCCCTACTCTGAATGTGCGTGGACACATTAATCGATTGTCACAACCCAGAAGGCATCGAGTCAAACCGTTCGGCCGCTCGTTGTTGGAGCTCAGCGTATCGCTACAGATGCTGACTAGATTTGTCAGGTCTCAAGATCGCTACGCGGCTAGTTACGTGGCTCGCGGTTAACATACCCACATAATCACCTATAGCCTACGCACCAACACATTCTAATAGTTTCGTTGGTGTTACTGCTTATCCTACTAAATGAGTAGCACACGTATTTACGTATATGTACGTATATTGTCATATATAAACGATACCATTAGTACTCGTATACCAGTAGTATAAAGTTCAATCATAGACATATATATATATATATATAGTGTATATGCCATGCGCACTTAACCACAGTATGATGGAAATCGTCTGTAATTCATTCAGAGCCTCTTCTGCGGTTCTGAAGTGCAAGGATTCCGCGCATATTTTACATATATATATATATATACTCAGCAGTGGAGTTCATTTTCTGGTTTCAGCTTGTTATAAGCGCGCTTCTCGGCACCGCGTTCAGTGGTGGTGGAGGCGGCGGTGGTGGCTGGTCCGGAGGCGGCGGCGGCGGCGGTGGCTGGTCAGGAGGGGGAGGCGGCGGCCATGGAGGCGGCAAAGGCGGCGGGGGTAAAACGTATATCGTTAAAATCAAAGGTGGCGGTGGTGGTGGTGGAGGACACGGAGGCGGCGGGGGCGGTGGCTGGTCAGGAGGCGGCGGCGGAGGCGGTGGCTGGTCCGGAGGCGGCGGTGGAGGCGGCGGAGGTTGGTCCGGAGGCGGCGGCGGAGGCGGTCATGGAGGCGGCGGCGGCGGAGGCGGCAAAACCTATATTATAGAGAAGCTCAGTGGAGGCGGCGGAGGTGGCGGCCATGGTGGTGGGGGCGGCGGCGGCTGGCAAAAGGGTGGTGGAGGCGGCGGCGGCTGGCAAAAGGGTGGCGGAGGCGGGGGCGGCTGGCAAAAGGGTGGCGGAGGCGGGGGCGGCGGAAAGTCCTACATCGTAACGAAATTAAGCGGAGGCGGCGGCGGTGGCCATGGAGGTGGAGGCGGGGGCGGTTGGCAAAAGGGCGGGGGCGGCGGAGGAGGCGGTTGGCAAAAGGGCGGTGGCGGGGGAGGCGGCCATGGAGGTGGCGGGGGTGGCAAAACCTATATCGTAACGAAACTAAGCGGTGGGGGTGGTGGCGGCGGTCATGGCGGTGGAGGAGGCGGCGGTGGCTGGTCAGGAGGCGGCGGCGGAGGCGGCGGAGGTTGGTCCGGAGGAGGCGGCGGTGGAGGCGGCTGGTAGAGGCACGCGAGGCGTTATTGTCTACAAGTTCTGCAAGCTCTGCATTGATCATCTTCACCTCCTCCATCACCATCGTCATCATCATCACCACCATCACCATCATCATCATCATTCGTACTCTGACATCTCCTGCTGCCAATGCCATGAAATTGCCATTGTAAACCTGCACAGCAAAATTGCACTGCATGCAATTCAAGTGTTGAAGAAAATTTGATTTGACCCATTCGTTTCCTTCTGTAGAGAAAATATTGTGTATGTATGCTGCCAAGTAAAGGAAAGTAGAGAAGAACCTTCCCGAAGTGAGGTCACCGCTCAAATTAAACGATCCGTCATGTCGCATCTACTCGAACTATGCACGCACACCTCAATCGTCGTACCTAAATCGATTGTATATGGATTGCAGAAATGCAAAAATTAATTGCTTTGCGACTAGGTGCGTCGCTGCTATTCGACCCTCGCCGTCATAATACAATGATATCTGACCTTACTGACGGTATTGGAAAGCTCGTAAGACGACACAATGGCCTATCGGGAGAATATTTTCTCCCGATATCTTCTCAGAACAGACGGCTTAGACGTGTCGGCTGTTTAGTTTGCTGTACGATCTGACGAACACAATGCTATAACCTTCGTATAAGTATCTGAAAGTATGCTGAGTATACGACAGTATGGTTGACCGCCATCTTGTATATGATATTGCACATATGACACACATATCTGTAAAGTATATGACATTGCACATATGACACACATATCTGTAAAGTATATGACACACATATCTGTAAAAAATAAACATAGGTTAATTTATATTAAAAGGCCTGGCATTAGTGCTAAGCTCGACTTCATTTCGCATTCACATTTCGCTATCACTACATTTCAAAGTCTCTATATTAAATAGTCTGTATAGACATTATTTCATTTTTGAAATCATCCTAATATGTAGGATCCTTTAGGATCGGAGGTCCGGATCTCCCACTAGACGGCTGTCCCAGACCGAACGGCTTGCTGCAACGACAAAAGACCTTCGAGCCGAGCATGCTTTCGACAGAGGTTGTTGTTAGAGGTACAACGAGAGAACGAGGCGGCCGTTGTTATGACGATGGCGAGTCGACGTACCTAATCGACAATTGTTGAAGTGTTTATTGACCTTTCTTGTGAAATTATTTCTCATGCTAATTCCGATCTTCATTAAGCACATAGCTTATTCGGAGTCCCTTTTGTGAGATTACAATGTAAATTGTATATGTTTTATATTAATAGAGTGAATCTGTATATACTCTAATATATGTATATATTTATATACGCACTTTACATATAAGGCTAGTTTGACATCCGCGACTTCAGGAATCACCGCCATGTCAGCATGACGTCATCATACAGATATCTGGGCGAGAAATTTCAGCGGCTCTGTATATATATATATAAGTATACAGGAAATCCGATTACCAATATGGCTGGCCAGGCAGCGGTTTTTGAAACGTGTGCAAATCAAGAATTTGTTCAATGAAAAGAACTTAACATACCAGCGTTCTCAGAAGAAAATGTATCCAGCGGTGGCTAGTAGAAGGCAAACAGTCAGAATGAGAAACATCGAGATCGTGTGATGACAAATGTTTGGTCCTTTACGTTTAATAACTAGAGAAAAATGATTGCCACATTTAAACGCGTGCAGCAGAATAATTGCGATCGCATGCGATACCATGTAATGTTTTTAGAGTATTTTTGTTAAGGACTTAAACGACCCCCTAATATTAAACCGCTTGCTTAAGAGAGGCCAGCATGGACTAATCTCTAAATATTCGCAGCATTTGGACATAACACAAGACTGGGCCATGCTCAGCTGCTCTCGAAAAACATGTTACTGTGTTTAGTCTCGACCAAAAGATCGCCTTACCAGAGTAAATAATTGCCTTCTGCTCTTTTAATTGAAGTGATTAGGAAGGCTCATTCGTGCATTGCAATTGGTAAAAAATTCTAAACATTTCTACAAAAGAGACTATGACGGATTGATAAATTCAATTCAGCCATATTCTCCTTTGTCTAGGATGTCCTAAGGCGGATGCTCATCCCGTCTCCTGTATACAGTTTCTATTTTGTGCATAAACCTGTCCGCCTGCTTGAATGATTCTTATAATATTCTACAATCGGCTGTCCATGGTATTGCTCGCTGTTCTAAAAATGACGATGCTTCTCTTAACTCTAAAATGTATCGTACTGAAACACGGCGCACTTACTAGTAGAAGCAATGGAATGTAGTATGGTACTACATTCCATTGCTAAATTTTAACAACTTGAAATATTCTCTACAAAGCTTTTGTAAACCCTCTAAGCTAAAAAAAAGTAAAGCTCTATTTTAGAACCCCATCTGGCTGCGTTTGCAGCTTGGTGGTGCAGGTTGGTGGTGGGAGTGCAACCCACGTTCTTAGGGCACCTGCGGATGACCAGCTCCGAATCTGGCGACTAATGTCTTCCTCTTTCTATAGTCTCAAAAAGCCTAAGTTCCGAAAAAAGTACTTGCGAAAACGACTTGCCGACCATGTGTAACGCTGAGAGTTGATTTCGTTTACGGAAAGTGGGGCCCGAGGTAGATACATTAACGTCGCCTCAGATCAGAACGTTGCAGTGGCTATGACTTCGAACAAAGACCTGCAGTTCGTCGAGGTAACTATTGTATTCGTCAAGGGACCTCTTAGGGTAAATGCAAACGAATAGGATAGTGTACCCAAACGCCAACATAAAGTCGACGCGCTTATCGATCACTGCAAACTGGGTGGCAAGATCATACGGTGGTGGAGGGCGGATGGCTTAAATTAGTTCGTACAATTCTAAGATCGACGTCCACGATGGTTTGTGCAGAGGTCAGCTACGCTCTTCTGGGGACAGGAACTGCGTCGATGTGGCACATTGGTCTTTCGTTTTGCACTCATGGCACTACACTTGAACTTCTTGCCCAAAACAATATATCTGAGCGCCGCACTTAGATCAAAGCGCATATGTCGGCCACGAGTGTCTGTGCCGGCACGTGTCGTATGCTCGAGGCTGATACAGTTTGTGCACTGGGTTATTGTGAGCAGGAGTTCAGCTAACGGGCACCTTCTAACAGTTTGGATGAATTCTCAAAGACAAGCGCTGGGGGGGCGATGACATTGATCTGGCAATGTACAGTCCGCGGTTGTTCCAGTGACGTGAGTTTAATCGAAACGTCGAGTTGAATCGAGGAACTCAAATTGCGAGTTTAATGAAAGCTTCCAAGGCGTCCCTTACTTTGACCAATTCGCCCAGAGACCACCTCACAATCAGCTCTACAGCATGTAGGATCCCGTGGGCAGTAGCGTCAGGCAAGTGTTCTTTTTAAATTTCTGGTGTGAACCTGACCTGAATGCATAAGCCGTGATTTTCTTGACTAGCTAGTAAACTTCACCTGTGTGCGACTCAATGACGCATCGCACCTAAATTCGGATTTAACTGTTTAATTTTTAAGATCTTATTTATACTATCCGATAGCTAACGGCTAACGCTGTTGTTTCTAATGCAAACATATATAGATATGTCTGTGTGTGTTTTATAAAGAAATTTGCCTGCTTAAGTAAAAGTTAAAAGGTTGGTTAAGTAAAAGTTAAAAAGTACTACAAATCAAAATTTACCTAAGGGTAACTTGCTTGTCATCAACGGGCTTAAACAGTTTGATGGTAGACAATCTTCTGCCATTACTACAAATAAATCATATATTTGGTACGATAACGCACTATTTTCGTAATTGTATTATTTCCATAACGCCACTGCTATAATTCGCAAATTGCGTGCAATTGTTTGTAAGTAAAGTGGTTTACGTGTATCAACAGTAAAGAGAATAACCGAAAGATCAAACATTTCTGCGTGACATATGAATTATTTGCTATTAAAATTAATCGAAAGATTGGAGAAGGCTGGGACAGAAGACATCAAGGTTGTTCGCCAGACTCTGATTGCGAGTTTAGGCACATACTCGGCGTCACCCTCAAAATTGCAACACTTCAAAAAGCACTATTCAGTGTATTTTCACAATATATAGTTATGCTTTCATGTCTACAAAATCCAACTGACTCAACAGCTTAAGCAGCTACAGAGTGAAGAGTTTGTCAATTGGGTAATTGAACAACAATTGAGTCAACGGTGAGTTTTCCAGCAAAACGATATTTAGAGATGAGGTTCAGTTTTAGGTTGATGCATCTCAAACGTGTCACTGTTTAGTGCGGATCTTAAGCTAGCGGCCTCAATTTTGTTTCTTTCAAGACACAAGTAGTTGGAAATCCACAAATAGTCATTGGTTAGCACTGCCTGGGCATGACAACCCAGCTCCTGTTCCTCAATGGATGGTACAGACCTCAAACATATGTTGTCCAAACATTATTGCACGAAGTAAGGTTGGATAACACCTCCGCCTGGGCGTCCAGAACTGGCCGCCTTGGTCGAGCGATTGTGTGTCAATGAACGCACGATCATCCAAGCCTCGAAAGAGTTACAACTATCCCAAACCGTGATTGAAAAATTTGTTCGAAAAACGCAAACCGTCTTCCTAGCAAAGCCAAGGAAAGGATTTTCCAGATGTGTTGTTTCATGCATCTTATTCCTACATGTATACTTTATGAATAAACTAAGCGTCGGTGTACTTCCTTTAATTGTGTCTTGTGATTTAGAATTTCAATCTTCCGCTTGTGTCGAGCGTGAACGAGGCCGGTTCGATCCGCGTCTCCAGAGCCCAATTTCTCTGCACAGTCGTGTGTGTCGTTCTGCTCCAAGTACCTGCACGTTTTTGCTGCTCAGGCATCGTAACCGCCTAGCCTGGTCGAGATGCGTCGAAGCCGACAATAAAAAATGTAAGTGAGTCAGTAGCGGTGGCTAGGGTTGGGTTATCCCGAGGTGCCCTGCTGCGTCGGCCGGCGGACTTCGTTGATTGACCAACCTGTAGCCATAATTCGCTTGAGAACTAGAGAACTCGACAGCTTTAGCAGTTGTCGTTGTTTTATCTTCCACAGTATTACGTGTCGTTATTTGATGTCATATCTATGACAAAGTGTAAATAATTTCCGTCGCACTTTGACTAAGAGCTCTGAGCTCTCGTGTTAAACAACTTCTAATAATATTAATAAGAATAATAATAGTACTTTATTATTATTATTATTATTATTATTATTATTATTATTATTATTATTATTATTATTTTTATTTTTATTTTTATTATTATTATTATTATTATTATTATTATTATTATATATTGTATTGTATTACATTATGCAAGCCAATATTCAGTATTTATGTTTGCTACGTGCAGGGACCTTAACGTATACAAAATGCCTACAATTGTGTATAAGCACCTAAATAGCGGTGCTTCGAACATGTCTAGATTTTAAGTATTGCGCCCATCATTGCCGTCCTGCAAGTATATACAGTATGTATGTATGTATATATATATATATATATATATATATATATATATATATATATACGCATCTGTAAGAAATGCACAAACTGGTTTGAGAGATATAAACAAAGGCCTTAGCTACAAGCATAAAAGATAACAACTGGCTAACAAAAATAGCACTTCAGAAGTCCCATTTAGATGTTTGAGCTCCAGAAGAAAACGCTGACAGTGTAAATAATGCTATTTGTTTGCTACTACAAGTACTGTTTGCCCAGATGTGCTATGAGAACAGAAATGTATTTTATTTTGTTTTTACACAGAAATGTATTTTATTTTTGTATACGGGTGTGTAATTCTGCGGGCAGAACTATGCTAAATTAACGCCTAAAAACTATTAAAATCGAGGAGGTTCTAGACTGTTACTTATATAGTAGACTTCACTCTGACAAGTATATATTTCAAGTTTAAAAAAGACAAATATATAGCGCAAATGAGGCACACAATTAGGCATTTACATATGCGTGCTGCATCATTCATATATTTATATATATATACTGAAGGGTCTATCTAATATTTACGCCATTACGAAATACGTCTGCTCCAGCAAATTGAAATTGCAATCGGTACAACACTCTGAATCACCTGTTATTTTAGTCAGACAATAGAAGATACTTCGATTGAGGCCGATATTAAACAGATCAAGCTACTAAGATACGACTTAGAAGTTAGCCATATTCTCCATACCATTCATAAATAACACATGAACCGATCACAACCTAAGTGACAAAATTATTTTGCTCAATGCTAATACTAGCACAGACAACAACGTCAGTAGTAAGGTGTCTTCTAATCAAAGTGTACATGATTTATTTCAACGTAAGCTCGCCAGGACTCAGATTCTCCCCTTCTCGTTGATACAAACGCCTCTCTTGCTCGACCCCGGCTTGTGGTCAGCACGGCCTCTGTCACGGTCAGTTCTGCTGTTGTCGTCGTCAAACTGTTCATGAAAAGTCACTTTTTTCAAAACAACTGTAACCGCACATACGAAGCACATGTTTGCGATTTGTCTCTATCCTGCGTTTACATATCTATCAATCTATACGCATACTGGTTATGTTTGCTTAGTGTCTGGTCTCTCTCTCTTCCTGCGCACCTAGTTCGCAAGCTTGCCATGATGGTGAATTCACAAAAGGGAAGACTAAGATAAATTACGATACCGCACATGTTACGGGACACGGTCACGTGGATACCCAGTTATTGCCACCGCCTGCATAGAACGTGTGCATCAGCGGCTTTCGAATAATATGTTTCGAATAATATGATGCTGTTATTGCTGCTCGTGAACAAAGATGCAATGTATATATATATATATATTCGTGTTGCAACAAAACAGTATTTGGATTTGGTTTCAACTAACTAGAACCATCGTTCGTAATGATACCTGTTTGGACAATTTTTCATTTTGAAACTCGCACACTGCTATTATATAAATCTGTCTTTTTGATGCTACTTTATACACAACTAGGTTTACTACACGGTGCTATAGGGCTAGCCGTACTTTGGTTGTAAGGATCAGGATTGATCTCGATATATGTCTAGTTCTTCACTTTCGCCGTCGACACCACGCAGGCAGTCGGTGTGAGGAGCGGACATGAGATGCCCCCACACATCATACTTCAGGTGATAAACGTGCTGCATGTACAAAACTTTGTTCGACCATGATACGAACCAGAGGAACACGTCACTAATAGGGGGTATATATATATATATATATATATATATATATATATATATATTTATATAGGGTTTGTCGCTCTTTGTCGTCGTTGCATTGCATTTTGCTGCGCTGTGACAATGACTGCCAGACATGTAACTGTAGGCAAGGCAGCAGCAGCATGCTTGCGTTACGCGAAGCGGCCTGAAAGTTCAATCGTTGAGACCCGGCGCCAAGTAGGTTGGACAAGTTCAACATGTGTTTCTTCGTCCTTAAACAATGATGCCCACATATGGCCAGCGGCGGTCGTACCCTTTTTGGTTACTTGCTCGCAATCACTCGCTACTTCGGAGCCGCACCCCATCCCCCTTTCCCGCACCCCACCTGGCCTAAGAAACATCGCCCCACCGCTGTCCGTTTGGTCACTACGGCTTGTTGACTCACTAAACGCACCCTAACTCATCATCATCATCATCTTACAGCAATGTATTTTACCAGCGTGTACATACAACTAATTCGTCACTTCACTCAGCCCAAGAGTTCACTAACTCTTGCAGTCATCCATCCCCTTGTCTCCTCTAGTCGCATACATACGCCCGCACGCACATACATACATACATAGATACATACACACGCATACACCCAACCTCGCACACGGCCGCCTCGAACACGATCCCACACATACTCTCTGTCTATGAGTGAAAAAAATAAACATCAACAACATACCAACAGCACGCCGCGGCGAGTGACATAGGCACACTTCTATAGACGTTCTATAACACCGCGATAGTGCCGTCCGTTCGTTTGTTCGTCCGTCCGTCAACAACAACGACGCAGGCGGCACTGAAACAACTCTGGCCAATGTCAGACTGCTTCGCTCGCACGACAATCCGCCCGCGAGCGAACAGGGCCGACACCATGCTCGTTCTCACGCATCACATATTCGTGTCGAGTATTCTAACCTCTACCAGCCTGCCTGCCTGCCTTACTGACTGTCTGTCTGTCGAACACGAATTCTCAACAGACTCTTCTACCCTGCACGAGAGGAACGTCCCGCTGCTCATCATCTAACCGCTATATAGACTGTCCGCGCCCAACATACAATGAATCCGAGGTGTACAAACTCAAAAACGATGGCATCGCAGCGCGCGCAATCGATTTTGAAACGGCTTTTGAAGTATGTGGTGGATCAGGCTTTTCTTCGACAGCCAGAGCTGAGCCAGGCTCACCTCTTACGACACGCCATCACACACAAGTGTTACACAATGAATGAAGACGACGACGTCAACACTACCGCCGTCAATCGCAAGAGGCTGGAACTGGTAGTCGAAGTAGTTGTCGTAGTAATAGTGGTGGTGGTGGTGGTTGTCATATAGAAGTAAAGCATGCAAGGTGGACCCCAGGCTGCTACCCATTCATACGGCATCACAAACGTACCCGCCAGCAAACAAACCAATACAGCAAGTCGTCCAATGTAGCATCATCATACACGTATATATTCATCTGATTTCGCATATGTACATGTACAATATGGCTTATATACAAATGTTCATTATTAGGCTAGATTCATTTAATAAAACACTAGGCCTCCGTAGTTTTGCATTACAACGCTTGCAGCAGCACTATATGTACATATGCATACATACATATCGATGCATGCACACATATATATATATATATATATATATATATATATATATATGCGCGCATATATGTTCAGATATGCATATAAACGAAAGGTTTATATGTACATGTATGTACGTACGTATATAAATATAAAAGAAAAGGTGGACACGAATTGTGTTACAAGCTATCAAAGTGCCTCCGAGAGAGAGAGTTAAGGGGGAACTCAAGTGCGGACGACGCGAAAGAGTTTCTTGTGGTTGAGTTCGACGTTGCTTCCACGCGAGTACCAGAGCACCCCTACAACTCTTCAGCTACAACAACTACTACTACTACTATTACTAGTATCACTACGAATAGGATGAGCGAGCCCTCGGCATCGAGGCGTCGTGGCGTAAGCTCGTGTCGACCTACAGTCGTTTAACGAAGTCTGGCAAGAGCTGTGCCAGCCAAACAAACAGCTGCTAGCAGCAGCAGCAGGCCCGTGATGGTGGGTGACAAACTGGATCTGCTGGCTAGGCGCTTCTCGACCTAATGGCAACCTACAAATTTGCACCTGTCGTTGCTGCACACTCACCGATGACCGGAGGTCCGCAGAGACAGCAGACAATGAATGATCGGCCAACTCGGCTAACTCTGTACTAGTGGAGTCGAGCCGGGAAGGCAGATAGACAGCCGCCGCGTAGATGCTCTCAGATCAGGCAGAAAGGTTGCAGACTGGGTTGCCGGCCGTACCTTTATAATACGCCTCTGCACAGGAATGAAGGCTCCGTGGAGGCTTGGTTAGCTTTGCCAAACGCAAATGAGCAACGACGGTATTCGGTCGCCGACAAATGACATGACATGACGATGACATTTCGAAGACGATTTCTATCGCACTACGACGGCGAGGTGTGGTATGACTATTTGTCTCCATACGCTCGCTACGTATGAAACGCGTCCAGAGTGTGTGCGGGCAACAAACAGGCCTGTACTACGACTACTACTACTATTACTATTACTACCGCTGCTGCTGCTGGTCCTTACACACAGTGCTGTGGCCATACAATCCGCCCACCCTAGACAATGCGAAAGCGTCCCAAAATGCCACGTGTGCCCATCATATGGCGGCCGTCCGTACGCTGGTCCGTACGCTATACACGGTGCTCTTCATACAAGATCGATGGATTGATCGACTCCTTTGACATACCTAGTGAAATCGATTTGTGCTGCTGCTGCTTCTGCTGCGAGTTTTGGTGGTATCTCTTTTTTTGTATGTAGTACTCATCTACGTATGGATGTACCCAGGTGACCTCTTCCCCCCCCCCCCCCCGTTATGCCGTTACACCTATAGACGCCGCAAAATCCCAACCAATGCATGTGCATGCACGCGTGTATGCATGCATCCATGTGTATATGAACGTGTGTATGACGTTTGCTTCTTCACACATTTTACAGGAATTAATGGTAACAAATCACACTCTGCCTGGAGAACTAGAAAGCGAGTGCACTGATCTCGGCCAGCCGGCCATATTATAT
The DNA here is from genome assembly GCA_003439945.1 of Dermanyssus gallinae. Classification (NCBI taxonomy): domain Eukaryota; kingdom Metazoa; phylum Arthropoda; class Arachnida; order Mesostigmata; family Dermanyssidae; genus Dermanyssus; species Dermanyssus gallinae. The sequence goes on along the minus strand of QVRM01000622.1, from coordinate 1,358 downwards.
CACAACAAGGATGTTTTCCTCCTCCTTTAACTATTCTTCTCTTCTTCTTCTTCTTCATCTTCGGACTAATCCATCCCTCTTGACTGTCGTTTTCGTCGGCTACGTGGGCCTGCAACTGTCAACTCTGTTTCTGTTTTTCGGTCGTTTTTACATCAGTACAATTACGTACGCATCCACGTCGACATCCAAGCCAACCCCCCTGGCGACTCGCGCACGCCCACGCATTGACACATTGAACGACGATCATATGAGCTACGACGTCAATGCAACAATTAAAATATAAAGCTGTTCAAGAAGCCGACGCCGACTACCGCCGAGTCGTAATTCATATGCGCTGGTATAGTTATGATCACGCATGCTGGTTTCTGGTGTTGCTGTCGTTTTTGTTGTTGTTGTCGTCGTCGTGGTTATCATCATCGTTATCATCATCGATGTTGCTGCCGTTGTTGCAGGATGATATTGCAAGACGGGGTCAAACATGCTCCTGCAAATTTGTCTTGGGTCTGGCCAACATTTGCGTTGCCTTTATCTCCTGCCGCCGTATTGGACATCTCTCCGAATGATCTGAAGCACATGTGTCTACAGGGTCGAGGAAGAGTCGCCTTGGTCCACATGGCTCCTTCGGCCCGGCACATCTTCCGATCCATGGCGAACTTCTCCAAAAACGCCGCCACGATCGTCCGTATCCGGATAACCGTCCTTAATTTCGGTCAGCATTCGAATCAGATTATCCAAGCCTGAAAGCAAACGAAAAGCCACTCGAATATGAAGACGACCAATAATCGCCACATCTATACCACATGTATAACTAGGACAGACGTTAACCTATCAATGCCTTCGTTTGTCTTCATGCTAATTCACACTTAGCACGTTGGTCTTCTATATATATATATATATATATATATATATAGGGTGGCTGGTAATATCATTGTTAGATAATTGCAACCAGGTGATTCATATCTTATGTCACCGTTCTACAGTCCGTTTTCGTATTATATTTTTTATCTCGCCATGTCTACGTTCGTTATAGCATTAAATCGTTTCGTTCTCATCGTAGCTCCCCTATCTTCGCAATGGCTAGAAAGTAAAAAGCCCTATTTAGAAAAACGTTAACCGGTAAAGGCGACGCGCTCACGGGAACAACAGATACATACCTAGAAGGTAGCCGGCATCGGGCCCGTGGTGTACGGTCGTATCGCCTTCGTAGCCTTCGTAAGTTGTGTGCGCAAAGTCGATAAGTCGCACGTCTACTGGCGGGCCGTGCAACTCTCGGTGTACAGGAGTTCGGGACCTTCCACCCCTCGGCCAGTTACGGCCTGCCCTGCCCGAGGAACCGTGGCTGTTCTGAAGTTGAAGTT
>QVRM01000621.1:0-51000 GCA_003439945.1 Dermanyssus gallinae | reverse complement strand
ACATTTTTGCTCCTTCATCCCTTTGAAAAAAATATTTTTTCGCCAAGTTGTACTAAACCCCAAAAGTTTGTTGAACGAATATATATATATATATATATAGCTGTGTAAATACATGCACTTTACGAGCGATTTTTAGCACATCTGTAGAATTGCAATACACCAGGGTAGCATGCATCAGCCTCTCCTATACCCATATTATGTCAGCAACTACCTAACGAATGTCCCCACGTATCACGGCCATCACTAACGCAATATATTAGCAACTGGCCTGCCTCACTCAGCGGTTACCCGACGCAGCGGGCTCGAGGCACGAACACACACACAAGCCAAAAACGCTCGATGCGCCCGACTCGGAGCAAGGCAATCACAAGAATAGTGCCATCCCGCCGTACGCCGACACGTTTTATACGTGGAGCTCGCGAAACAACAACAGACCCCGGCCAGGCGGTTGTGGCAGTGATTATTAAACTAAACGTGCACGTATGAGTACGTGCGCAATCTCCGCTTCTCCACTGGCCTGCGAGGCTGCCGAGGAAATGATGAGGTGTATGTAGACTGCTAAAATAGAACTAACTACTCCAGTTGTTATCGGCTGTATCATCATGTGCAGATCAGATTATATTACTCAGATGGCAGCCATTTGCTACAATTCAACTCAAACATTTGTCTATTCCCCCTCCCGGCACAGTTGAGCAACGGGCCTGACAACAAAATATTTGCTGACGCTTCGCGGTGGCTTCTCTCGTACGCTCGTCATAACTCGTTAGAGCGTTACCGCGGTCAAAACACGCTTTTCTAGCTTCTCTATATCTAATCAAAGTGGTTTCTAGCCTTACCACAATAAAGGAACGAATGAAGATATATCTTCAGAATGGTGTGCTGAACGATGGCAAGCCGATCGGAACTCTACCGCCAGCTCCACCTGGTGATATCTGCGGGCCTCGCATCCAACTCGATAAATTGATGTTTAAAAAACGTCCTTCCTTACTAGAAAAGCATACGCGGAGGCGGTGGCTGACTCAGAGGTTTAGCTGGTACTGAGGGAGGACAGGGTCGGTGCAGTCGGGTATTCACCATATTCATAATTATTCTCTATTAATATATAGGGTATATATATATATATATATAGATATATATATATATATATATATATTATATATATATATATATATAGATTGTGCTGCTTTTACATGCCTCTATTAGAGAAAAATTATAGATAAGTTCAGTACGAGCATAATATGACTTGGCTAAAAAGGTAGAACATTGCGTGCCATTCATGCAGCTACTCACGTTGTGGTAGGGCTTGGATGTATATTTCAGACGATTGTGCTGAAAAGGAAAGGTAAACAGTCGTATTAAATAAATTCGCAAACATCGAGATCCTTTATGTCTCGCTTTTGAGCTTTCACATCATCCAATTACCAGAACTGTTCGAAATCCTATACACATTCTGTAACGATTGCAAATGGCTTGGAAAATTGCGCCATCTAAATAGGAATAGGGTATACCGCTCGTAGCGAAACGAAACCATTCAACGCAAACAACTCTGCTTTGGGCGCTGTCCAAAAGTAGATCGTACCGGCGTGTGTGTATTTAATTAGCAGTCTAATACAAATGCAAGCTTTACTACTTGCATAGTGATGGAACGGTTCACAATTGCTGCGAAAGTTGATATGCTACACATGCGATGTAGAATCACGGCACAGTAACGCGTGTGCCGTGGTGGTACGCATAACGTGTCCTAGCTCTACGCACCTATATCCGTCGTTAGTTAGGTTAAACTGGATCGTCGTTGCGCGGCCGTCAATACTAGATCGGACAGCCGCAGGATAATATAAAGATTTTTTCAATTCAGGTTCTTGTGGCAGCATGGGCGCTTACTCTAAGCGGTGTATGGTTTGTCACGTATTGTCGTTGAGCATCGCTCAAAGAAAATTCGATTTCAAACAACAGGGATCAAACCGCCGATACCCCGGAAGATGCCAGCCATGTCTAGCGTAGTAGCCCCTAAACACACCGCCACTCATATCAAGCTCCTAAGATACAATGGACTGATTAGAGAACAACCCACTAAAATTCATTTTTAGCCATATACATATAGGTGTATTGGTTGTTATTCCAAAATCAAATATCCTAAATATAATTGCAGCCTGGCAGCATACACTCTATATTCTGTAAGCAAACGTTCGTTTTACGAACCTTTGGCTCACATCATTGGTACGTCCGCACTTCTGTCAGACTTTTTTCTAAGACGTCGGAAATGCCTTTACGCACACCCTTCGGTGTTATTGGCATGTAGTGTGGGTTTAAACGCCGGGGGATAGTGCATGACTCGATCCAACCCGCGCGTGACCCACTAAAAACCAGAACATCTCCCAGCTCTCCTGGTTTGAAATTGTGGAAAATTACCTCGACACCAAAGAGGAAGTCCCATGCCAGCCTCTCCTTAGCTCCTCCTTAAGAAAGGATCCACTTCTTCACGTCCCGAAAAGGAAGTGGATCCTACTGGTGTGGATACTAGAAGCCCAGTGCTGAATCGCGATCTACGGCGAATCTTTCGCGTAAAAATCTGTATAGGTATCGGGTCCAGCATGCCGGTCCGATGTCGACTCGAGTATGCTGTCCACGATGGTTGCACGCCGGGCTGCCCTGTAAGCTGCGGGGGCTCTGCAGTCCAGTGTGGTGTGCGTCTGCAGTGCAGGGAACGCACGTGGCTGTCGTCGCCGTGCCTATGCAGAAAAGGCATGATCAAAATGATTATCCATGTGGCCCTGTAAGCACTTGTGCCGATTAGTATGCGACTGTTCCCTGCGGGCTTATACCAGGTTTCAGGGTCGCTGGTCAGGCCCCTGCAGGCTCCTCAAATACCCCAGCTGGCGGGTTGGCCACATGCGCGTCAATGTGTCGAGGGTCTGACTTTTTTGTTTTGGGAGGTTTCGGGAATGCATGATGCACATGCGCCACTAGCAGCCTGCGTGACTAGTGTGAGACTCGCAAACCCACTAAACCCGGATTCCTCCCACCCCCCAGGCTCGGAATTACTTTGGCATTACTTCGAAGCGTGGGAGAGGCGTCTCTGCCGTTCTCCTTCATTCAGCTCTAGTGAAAGCTGTAGTAGGATCCCTGACTATCATCCCGCATGTCTACCTGCGGCTGGATAGGGGATGCCCCTATCCCCACCCCCTCCCCCCTCCCTACTAACCTAAAAAACTGTATTTGTGTGTTTTTTTCCAGCCACCAAATATTACGTGGCGACTGTTAGACTGATTCTACAGCTAGACTCGAGTGAGGAACAGAGGTCGGATGGCGAATGATCCAGATGGCGCCTCAAGGAACTCACCGCGAAATTAAATTATATAATCCGCACTTGAGGTCTACTTCAGGATCAAGTCTAGCAAAGACTACAAAAGCAAAGACTGTCAAAGCACTAGACTCCGAACTATCAGGACGAATCTTGCAACTGTAAGATAATGGATGTAATGCCAAAGTAATGCCGAGCCTGGGGGAGTGGGGAGGAATCCGGGTTTAGTGTTTGCGAGTCTCACACAGTCACGCAGGCTGCTAGTGGCGCATGTGTATCATGCATTCCCGAAACATTCCAGAACAATAAAAAGATAATGGAAGAATGTTTATTCAGCGGATGCAATGACGCTGAAATACTGTATAGCCGCTTTGTTGATCATACGCATTTTTCTTAATTATACTCATGCATAAAGCAATCCAATATCAATTTACTGACGTGACTGACAGAAATAATGCACGCTTTAAATGCGACAGTGCACAGCCTCGTTTCTAAATATGACTTAAAGTTTTTTAGCATTCCATTTATTGTATTTGGAAGGTTTATTTGGATGTACAACAGGGATCGAACCGGCTATAACGCAGTACGTGAAAACCATGATCAGCGCACTGGTCCCTTAGACTACGCCTAAGGTATAAAGGTACTGACTAGTAACGCATCCACTAAAATCTATTCTGATTAAATATACGTTTATTGGTCGTTTTTCAAAAATAAAGCGACTTAAATCTAAAAGCATGGTTTACACCTGACCGCATACCCTCTATGTTAATATTTTCGTACGATCTTTTACGTATGAATTTGTTCCATCTTTTTTTGCGTATGTCTCTTGTAGCACAAGCTTTTAAAGAGGAACTCGTGGCTCAGAAAATTACCGACCTATCCGTCAAAATATATGTTCCCATTGATAGAGTTAATCCTTTTATTTTACAAGCTGCTCTCAGTAACGTTTCTCACCGGTGCAAATGGAATGCTTCCATCTGTACCGAAATGTGTCGTTTTTTTGCTGCCGTGGCCAATGTTAATGCCCTTTAAAGATCTCGAAGTAAAACTCACCTTTCAGCTAGATTTTACTACTGCACTTTGCGAGTGTTGCTCAGTCATGCGTGCAGATTTGCGTGCGTAGTTTAGCAACGTCAAGAAATATGGTGTTGAGTATTTCGATGATTCACCGTTAAACCAATCAGACCCTTACATACAACTGTTTGCAAGTCTTATTGTTCTTAAATTCCTCCACTGGTTCTCAATCTCCTCTATGGGCGGGCATACTTTGAGAAGATATACTTAGAGGAGTTTAAAAGTTCAAAATACATGTTTGAATAGCGCGGCTTAAAGATGTGAGGTAAACTCTACTAAAAAAACTTCATGAGCCGGCGGATTTACGGTTACACTATTGGCTTTGTGAAATTGGCCTAGATCGTTATTCGTTTGACGTTGTTGACATTAGGCTCAAGAGCGAAGTCGGCATGCACTCTAATGAAGCTACAAGGGCCAAAAAACTAAACAAACATTCCTCTGGATAGGTGCAGCAAAGTGTACGTATGCACTTATCTGTGCTTTGAATAAAGGCAACTTTGTGTTATATTGTACTACCATAAATAAAACGCGCTCTATTCTAACCACACTCGTTTTATGCTAACACGTTCAAATGTTGTTAAACTCTGGAAACATTTCTTTAGAACTAAACGCGACTTTGAAAGCTTATCTGCTCTCATTGGTGTAAAGACCTGTGATTATGAATCAAGACGACACATATCATATTGCAAGCTACTGGTAGTTGACGGCTTATTTGTTATTGTTGCTAGAACATGCTCGTTTCATAAAACAGGGTTTCGACGTCTGAAACTTAAGGGTGCTGTTTCTTAATCACAAGCCGCTTATACGATGTCAATTATGAGTCACCATTTGAAGAGTTCTCATCATCTAGCAGTAACCGTGAGAATGTCTGTAGACAATATATTGGACGCTTAGTCTGTGTTCGTGTTTATCGTCATACGCAACCTAAGTCCACATTTGCCCTATCTAACTTAGCAACTATAAAACCGAATTTATTAGTCTCTAATAACATTGCACCTGTAGTGCATGTCAAAGCTTACACTCCAGACAGTTAAAAGACGTTATATGCAACAGCATCTAAATCCTATTTGATACTACATACTCTCCGGTCGTTGGCTGCTTTCTAGTGTTTAACGCCTATCTTTGGCGCCGTCTGGCCTGTGCACTCAAATTACTACCTCATCAGATAGGCCACTATTAGCAAAAATCAGATACGTTAATAAACAAACGTAATTATGCGGATAGTCAATGCTAGTTGTATATATATATACATTTCATATTTATTCACTGAGGTTAGTAGCGACTATAACCACAAATACAAAGACATCACTTTAGCAACTATAAGGACTGTTGTGTATATATGCGGAGGAGCAACACACTTATATACGTCTTGCTGAGCGAAAGCTTGGCAAGCGGTACTTTAATAAAGAGATGCCGAACTCTTAAACTAAACTGTCTAACCAGTCCAAACAAACGATAAACTGGCTAAGCCCTTAATTATTGGCTCGACAACGCGGGGACTGGACCCAATCGGTAGAATAGCCCGAGTCGACGCAATTGATAGAATCGCCCGTAGTAAAGTCTCAATTGACAATCGCCTACACAATTGTCATGGATTTCCACGACTTACGAATCCAGTGCTGCGATTTGTTCACACTGGCCGAGTGTCCACACAGAGGAGTGACTCCCGTATCGTTCAAACCGAGTCTATAAGGTCCAAGGTAGACAGGTAGAGAGTTTTAACCGCATCGGCAAAACTTAATTACACTAATTACACCGGGCGCATGTTCCAGTACATTTTTAGAACATGGAGTGCATCTGCAAGTTTGCCGTAATTACTATTAGAACAATGAGTGGTTCTTACAGCGTGGCGGGCGTCCGCGTTCGAGTTCTTATACAACTCTGACTTCGAGGAGGCGAACAAGCCCATAGGTCGTTCTTTCCTGCGTGTCGCCTGCTCATGATCATCGGCGTTTGTCATCGCTATTATCAGCAGCATTATCATTATCGAACTGGTCGATCTCGTCGTCATCGTTGACATGGCGTCGTTGTCAATCAATCTCACACTATGACGCTTTTTTTGGACAAGCCATTTTGCCGTTGCTGCAGGCTGGCAGAGCTTGCCAGCCTGCTGGCGTCGTTACGCTTTGTCTGTCTTCGCGTCCATCTTTATCAACCGGTTCATTGCTATAGTCGTTTTTTTTTCTGTCGTGGTCGCGTTGGTTCTTCCTCCGCTCGATCGCAGACTTTCGGGCGAATTTCCTTGCACGCACCCACCACCCCCCACCACGTCCCACCCCATTGCACCCCCAGTTCGTCAGCGTTGTGTGCGACGTCGATCCTTTCGATTCCTTTGAGTTTGCTGCTCGTAATCCTAGCTGCATGCCCAGCTGCCTTTCACTTCCTTGATTCTTTCCTTGCCTCACTGTTTCACCGTAGTCAGTACAGGGAGGGCACCTGGGCACGCAAGCAACGGAAACACGCCACACTCGCTCCACCGCGCCTCGATGGAAAACGCGGACCACCACCGTCACCGTTACCACCATCACCACCACCATCATCCTCATCATCATCATCACTAACCCCTATGGAAGACGCAGGCTTAAGTGTATGGTGCAGGATAGCCGAGTCAAAGTCGCTATACAGCGATCCATCCTCCGTAAGTAACGATGTCAGTCAGCAAACTGCAGCTCGCATTGCAGCTTTCGTGCGTGACGTCGCTGCTGCTGCTGCTGCTTCTCCTTCTTCCTCCGCCGTTCCTTCTTCTTCCTCCTCCTTCTCCGTTTCTTTATCTTCTGCTTTTCCTCTCCCTCTTTGAAGACTAGGCGACTCGCGATGGTAAAAGGGCCCGGATAGCGATGACAGGGCTAACTGCGGCGGGGAACGACCGCGCCGAAGCGCAGGCGTCTGTCTGCCGGGACATCATCGAGACTCTTACGGGTCAAACCCCCGCCCGTGCGCTCTGGTCTTCGCTCTCTCTCGTTTTCTCTACGGGCCTCTGCCCCCAGTCTCGGTGGCCCCTGCTCTGCCTCGTCGACGTTGTGGGATGCAAAACACGGCATACAATTAGTAAGATTGCCTTTGCGCCTTCTGCCTTCCGTCCTGCCTTTCTGCGAACGCCCGGCTATACGCTTCACCAGCCTTCTAGTTAGCCTTGCTTGTTTATTTTATCAAAATATGGCTATATATATATATATATATATATATATATATATACCCTACTAAAGCCAGCTGAAGTTTCTTGCAGTAATGCATATATGCCATATAAGTAATCTGATTTATTCCCAGAAGTCTAACATAGATGATACTTCAGACATGCCAACGACACTGGTGTAGTATTCATTGAACCTGGGCGGGCACGGCCTCTGTGCACAGACTCCGGGCCAACAAATTAACGGCCCGGGCCTAGTCAACCTAGGAATAGCAGTTGGGATGCCTGCTAACTTGGCTGAACAGGCATAATCATAAGATATTAAGCAAATATTGCTACTATACAATTGCTACGTTTCCAGGGAGCTCAAGTCCCCTGTAACCTCTAAACGTTCACTGAAATAAACTCCACCGCGCGAATTTGAAATATGCGCTACAAAACTGTTCAAATCGAGGTCCTGGATTAGGGTGATGTTCCAAACTATCAAATCAAAACTCCCTATGTCAGAGCCGACAGCATTGGTTGACCCTCAATTCCTCTCGCTGACATATAGATTCTAAAATTTGTTTTTTTAGAATTAATAAAATAGGTCTGATATTTTTTCATTTTATTACAGTCGCATTTGTGCACATTGGTAATAAAATAGGCGTTGTTGGTAAGGTTATACAGACAAATTGGTGTGGACCAGGGCGACGATATGTACCCTTAAATATATATATATATATATATATATATATATATATATATATACAAGAGTCATAAAAATGCGTTTTAGTATACAACATGTTAGCACATATTTGCCAAAATATTTTTCTTGAAAACATTTGCGCAGCAACCGATCACGTATCTCACGTTCGATTCGCCCGTACGTTACACTTAATATTCTATGCTCTCATACTTCTCTCGAGAGTACGGTATTCTCCGCAGCGTACGTGGCACACTTAATCTTCAAGTACAGCGACTGCATTAAAGAGCGCATACAACTAGTCCAAATTACGCCAAAGGCCAAACAACTGTTGACCTTTGACTGGTCAGGAGTGCCGCCGGCGATGTTTGTGCGGCCAGTTTTCTTGTGCTGTGGTAGCTTTGGTAAATTGCCGGAAGCCAGACAACATGGATGAGCAACTCACATGTCGAGACGGCATTGGGCTGGCTGAACCGAATAAGAACGTATTATATACGAGGAAAAAACACGACAAATATGTGAGCCAGCCATTCTTCAGCACTCGCCATAGAGCGGCACGAATGAGAGCGGCGCGAGAGTGCTTGGTTTTCTGCTAAAGCCTCGCTGTCTCGGATGGCTCGCTTATACGCTCGCACGAAAGAGGACGAGCAAGCTAGATGAAATAGGTAGAATGATGCTGCCACGTGTAGATGATGATAGTGTTCGAGAAGAAGGTACGATCTCTGTCTTTGTCAGTTACAGCAGCAACAGCCGTCGTCGATGGATAACTGTGTGTCGCATATTCGTCCGATGAAAGTTAAATAAAAGGCTTTAGAGGCTTTGCGCTCTCTCGCGACTGAGCATCTTCAGCATCAGAAAAGCCCGAAAGGCGCCTATAGCGCATACGTCAGAAGAGGTGGGAGGAGCGTGACAACGTATTCCCTTTGCACTTCAATGGCGTCAAGAATGGTGTGTGTGTAAAGCTGATGCATGACACGCAGCGGGGTCTTGCTTGCAGACCTATGGCTCACGCAGGATCAACGCCTAGGAACATATTGCACACGTGTTATGGCAGGATCTGACAGTTGCTAGCCACATATATATATATATATATATATATATATATATATATATATTATATATATTAATAAACGTGCAGACACACAACGTTCACACAACTACGCATATAGGTCCTACTCTTGTTCTGAATCACAGACAGTGGGAGCGGCAAATAAAGACCCCTCTGGATAATTGTTAACAGGTTAGTGCACCCACCAGCCTAACCCTAGACCACATAAGCTACCTTCTGGCAACAGCGCCCTCACTTCTAGTTCACTGATTCGGTTCCATCTAAAACTGCCTGAAGTAGGGTACGTACAGAGCGTAAAACTTGTGCTGAGACGTTTTGTTTCATGCATTTTTTGAGCGGCGTTTTCTCAGCGAGCCTACGCTCAGATTATATGTCCTTTTTTCGTTTCTGTTCTATTTGTGACCTTTGAGTCTTGTTGTTCATCGTATTTGTTGTCGCCATCATCTTCTCTCAATTTTGTTGGCACTTAGTGCGGTATAGTAGGTAATCATGCACTACAATATTTTCGGTGCCTCCCCACGACCAACTACTGCTTTTCCAGCTCTCATATGCTTTGTAATTGTCTCATTGTACACGCCGGATGTGATGCGGCAATTTTGAATACGAAGCGTTATATTCTCACCCAACGAGAGGATAAGGTGTAGCGGCGACAGGCGCAGTAGTTTCTTAAATGTTGACAAAATGTCGGTGCGCAGTAATTTACGCAAAAGTGTGGAGACTTGTTTAAGTCTTGTTCAGCTAGACCTCCCATAAAGAAATCCAGATGATTTCAATTAGGATCGTTTAGTGACCAAAAGTGTTTTCGGCTAGAACATGTGCAAATTGTCGTCTAGCCAGTGATTTGCACCAAATCGCTTGCGTTAGCAGGCGTGTGCTGCAAACGTTGGTGAAATACGTGAGGCCTTTCATTGGATTCAAGCGGCCAATCCACGGCATCGCAACAGTCATCCAAGCTCGTTAGTATAGCTCTGCTGTGTGCATCAGTTTACCCCTTTGAAGGAAATGTGAAGGTGTCCCCTCACTTGGCACTACTCTTCCAGAATGTATTAACTACAGCTTGTTGGTCCTTCTAATACGGTGCGTGACAACACTTGCGTCCTGGCCGCAAACTTGGTCGTTCCTATCACAGGCGCCTTCTTAAGGCAGTGGGCGAGCCACCGGTCATGTCTCAATTGTTCAATTTAGCATCAGCCGTTAAAATGTTTTCATCTGAGAAAAAGATGCCCGGCAACCTCATATTTGAGCGAACACAGAAGCAGCTCAGAGCGAGCCACTCTGGTGGCTTTGTTCTCATCAGATTCTCGTCTCATTCGAACTTTTGGTGCGTACAAATAATGTAATGCCAATCCTCTTTTGCGATTCGACGCATTATAGCAGCGCTTACATCTAGTAGAAGCGCGTGGCTCTTAGCAAAGTTCCGGGATCTTCAGAACTCAGCTTTTTGGCACGTTTTATAAGTTCGGGAGTCCCTTGGGACCGAACTTGGCTGGTCGTGAGATGTTCCTTAGGTGCACTCGTCCCGGGGCCTTCTCGGACTTTTGTGCGCCGTTGTGTCTCGTGACATATACAGTTTTCCTCGGATAGCTGCAGATGAAGATTATCCTGTCCATGCTCCTGGCAGCGTAAAGTGATTCTACCACTACCACTGTTCGCTCTTATTCCGGGCTCAGATTATGTAATTCTGGTACTGTGATTGCATCGGATGTGATTTTTACAAGTTCAGACGAACACAGTGGTGTCAAACGTCAATAGGGCGAAAACCATTGTGTCGTTTGCGTGGCGCGCAAGTTTGCCTTGATTCAGTTGGCGGATTCTGTATATATATATATATATATATATATAGCCACACCACTGAGAGGCTAAACAACTCGGGCTGACCCTTAGCCAACACTTAACGTCCACGGTTCGCTTTCGCACTGCTTCGCAAGACGGACCCCATAAATACAAATGTGTAACGGCCAGAATCGAACCAGTGTTCGATTCTGCAGCGAGGAGCACCTAAGTGTCTTCGGCGGCGGCCATGCTGCCAAAATGACTGTTATAGAAGCCTTACATATCTCAACATGTCTGCCTATGTTGTCGTTTTAAGCGTTATAACGTATATATATATATATATATATATATATATATATATATATATATATATATATATATATATATATATATATATATATATATTTATATATTGAGAGAGAGAGAGCTAGGAACGCGTGCAGAAGCGACACGATCTTCCACCGTAGGCAGCGCGTGACGATGGAGGGCCATTTTAGCGCAGATGCAAATCGCCGTTACAGGAAACGCCGATTGCAGTTACCCGGCGCTGATAGCAGTGCTATCAGTAACAGCAATCGTTGTTGCAAGATCGACTTCGTAATAGTTAGTCAAAGTTCTGGTTCTAACCGCGCCGTAGGGGCCGTTAGAGCAAGAATAAACGTCGCCGTCATTCTTGTTCTCGGCGTTGCAGAAACCCACCCTGTGTAGTGTGTAGGTTGTAGGCTATTCAGAGACGACTGCGAAAAGTAGCAGCAATCGCAGCGGAACCATCAATAAAATAGACGGCAATTCTAGTCAAAATAGAGGAAACATTAGAAAGGAACACAAGGCATAGTAGTAGTAATAGTAGTAGTGTTGGGACTGTTGGCGCTCGTCATAACGGTATACCGGCTGTGGGTGGCGCAGGGGATGCCGGGTGGAACGGGTGAGGGGTACGACTGGGGTATCGTATGGGCAGTTCCCATACGAATGGCGCATCATTTTGGCTCTGACTCTCTCTCTCGCTCTCCCTCACTTTCTCTCTTTCTGTCAAGGGAGCCCAACTGGTAGGAATGTGCGCGACTCACCCTGTGGACGAGTCCGCCCCTTGGCTAGGAGCAGAAACCCTACGCGATTTCATATTGCAGTTTTTGCAGGCCGAGAATTGCCTCAATTCAAGGGTACTGCTGACGACGAGCGGAGGACGAACGGAGAAAAGCACACAGCGAGGATTGGGCGAGGATAACGCGATTCGGGCGCGGGACCGAGCTTGTCCTGCCGGTTCACTCTATTGCCATTAGCAGTAGTCTGACGGCCCACGTCGATTAATGTACGCGGCGAGTACGTCTCGGAGGATCATTGCGTGAAAGAAGCCGTCTTTCATCTGTACTTCAATGAAATAGATGTAATAGACAAGGGCACAAAAGCAGTTTTCGACGAAGGTGGTTCGTCAGAGTACAGAGTAAGATCAGGGCTATGTTCAGACTCAGAACTCTGCGATTCTAACCCGCCGTTTGCAACGTGTGCCTAGCCAAGCCGCATGCCGCACTAGATTTTAACACATTTTTTACGGAGGTTGTTTTAATTTCAAGACCATCCTCCGTCTCCTACGGGCTTGGAACTTAACCTTAACCAGGTCTATCTTCAACGCACCGAGGGCCGGACATGGTAAGATATATATTTTTTAAAATTCTGAAACCTCTCAGCATTAATATGGGGGATTACGGGAATCGTGATGTACATGCGTCACCACAGCCAGTGACTAGTGTGGAACTCACTCCCACCCCCAGGGAACGGTAACTACTAGGCATCGCTTCGTAATGGTAAGATATCTAGGGTTTCCCTAACAGTCCTTGTAGCAGCACGGCCGCTGACTCTCAGAGGTATGGTTTATCATCTACTCTCAATAGGTATCGCTCAAAAAAATCGATCAACAACTGAGCTCGAACCGGCGACACCCCGGTTGATGAGAACCATGACTAGCGCATGTTTAGTCCCCTAGGCCACGCCGCCGCATGCCGCACTGGCGTCCCATAAAGCTAAACTGGCCGCTGCTGCGAGTTTAAGAAAGCCAGCATGCAATACTTGAGGCGCACGTAGTAACGATTCCCACGTGGACGTGGCGTAGCAAAAAATATTTCTCGATATAAGGGCTAGAGCGAAGGGATGAACCGCTTGCTCTTTGTACGACGAGTTAGACGATTAGATAAAACATGATGAAACATATAACACTAAATGGCAACATTTACCCTAAGGGTGGCCGTCGAAGTCAACGCCCTAGTTAGCAGAATGGACGGCAAATACCGAAGCAGAAGCGTCTATGTATGCAGGATTGATGTGGCTAATCTCGATCAAACGAGTCCCTTACACGTGCAGTGGCCTCTCACGAAAACTGCATATTTCCAAACGGGCAGAGGCTAAGAGCCTCCGAAAGTAAGCTCTACATCGTAATTGTGCCTTTAGCAAACGTAAGCGTGACGTGATAATCATAGGTCCGCAGAACAGCATAAAGAATCAGTCAAATGAATGTACCGATTATGTCATAAAATCGCTTTACTTGTGGGGGCATCACGGTTTTGGCCAACTATATCGATAGACTCACAACTAGTCAACGGGGTGGGGTACCTACTGCATTGGATGACGATTCGACATAGCTACTAGTTATTGAAATGTCGTTTATTACACAAACTAAACAAGGAAACGGTACGCAACAGCGGCAATAAGACGCGATCGGTGTTTTATAACGATAGGCTAAGGTTCAACGGACTATCGTGGAGAAATGCTTGAAGTTACTTCGGCGACTTTATAAATGGCACGTCGACCCTGCATGAGTTAGTTGGGGTATGCGTTCGAAAATTGTCTGCTTTGTTGCCCCATGCTATGATTTCCATGCTTTATTCGTTAATTTAGTTACAATCCTCTTAGAGGTGGATTGATTTATTATTAATATTATTCGCCTGACGTGCGTGCCTAAATTCGCAAATCACTCTTTTGCATTCGAACGCTTAGAGCGTACAGCAGCTTACGCGGATTTGTTGAGGTATCTAGTGTTTCCCTAACAGCTCTTGTGTTAGCGTGGACGCTTGCTTTCAGCGGTATGGTTTATCATCCGTCTCAACGAACATCGCTCGAAAAAAACTCGATCAACAACAGGGATCGAACCGGGGATATCGCGGTAGCTAGCGGTCATGACTAACGCACTAGCGTTTAAGACCACGCCGCCACCTCAGAGTAAGGCTCGTTCTCGTGATTAAAGCTTTATCGTTATCTTGAGGAATGTGCACGCCGTTAACGGTAGAAGCATGTTGTTTCCTCGCTCGATATGAGGCAATTTCAGAATATAGATGTATTTTTGGTAAAATGAGTGAAGTGTTCCAACTTTTGTATGTCAATGTTTTTTTCCGATTTGTTTTTATAGCTATTTCCTTGGGAGAGGGAAATTGTAGCTCCCCTTAAACCACACCAAAGACTCATATTTTTGAAAGACCTTCTCATACCCCGCCTCCTATATAAACTGGTTCCGGTCCCAGACCATCTTACGCACTTCTTAGCGACCTAGATAAAGAGATCAGAAAGGTTGTTAAGTCGAAATGGCTTAAGCTCGAAAACTCGGTGCCGAACGCCTACATGTACACGCACACAGCACACGGCGATCTGGACATTCCCTGCCTCCAATCATTCATCCCTAGACTCCGCCTCTCCCGCCTGACAGCACTACAACACTCCACGCACCTTGCGGTTCAATGGGTGCTAACTACCGAGCACTTAAAAAAGACCTAGCGAAAACAAGACTTCTTTGCGAGCGCTTGGGAACCTCCATTCATACCGCTACACAAGAGACCAATTACTGGTCTCAACAACTACACAACACGTTCGATGGGGCACATTTAAAAAAAACACACGAAACGCCCTTTGTACATTACTGGATTAAGGGTATGCTTTACCTATCTGGTAAGGAGTATTTAAACCAGATTGGCAAGGGGACGCCCGGGCTACAACAAACGTTGTAGGCACGGATGTCATGCGTCTGAGACGATGGCTCATGTCGCTCAGATGTGCGATACAACACACAAACAAACTATAAAGAAACAACACCTACCGAGGTCTGGGTTTTAGATGCCGAGGTTTGCGGCCCGAACCGGGACCTGGCAAAAGCACGGCAGGACAAGATCACCAAATATGACGTCGAGTTCCTTAGAGCGGCGCTCCCCAAACCGCAAAAACCTCGCAGATTCGGATCCATCACTATCTCTATGAGTGGTGTATGGCTCCGAAGCTGCGAGGACGCCCTCGGAGCTCGGCGTCACGAAGAGGAATCTTATAGATCTTACCGTTTTAACGTTGCAAGGAACCTTAAGAATATACCGCTCGCACCGGGTCCATAAGAGCGGGGGCTACTATCAAACAAGGACACAGACAGCTGATTCTTAACCTCACGTGACACCTCTTTACCACCATTTTATTAAGGCGAGCACTGCCGAGTGTGCAAACGTATTGTAAATGATCAATAAATCATCACAATATTTTCTATGTTCTGCAAAAGGCCTACTCTTGCCAATTATTTAAATGCATCCCGCGCGTTTCCAGCTTTGCTTAACTAGCCTAATTCATCAGCTGGCATTTTTCGAAAACTTTTCATGACCACTCTCCGTAAATAGAACAGGTTAAGGCTACCTGGCCTGTTCTACTTACGGATCATTTTTATGGCGTGTACTCAACGGCACAACGTATACAGATTAAAAACATATCATAAAAAATACCATGTATGTCACTTTGCTCAGTAAATAAGAATACTAGCACTTCTGACAAGAAAGAAATCTGTTTGTACTAAATATGTGCTTCAGCGTGGTTAGGATAGAGATGACACATAGATAGCCATAGAGTAAGCGTTAGCAGGGCTGAAGTTAATACGGATAGCAGGCCTCGGGTGCTCTGCTTGTGCACACTAAACGCGCCACGTTTTAATGAATACTACGTAATTAACGCTGTTTTCCTGACACACGTGCAGATTCTGTAGGCCCTGTCGTTCATCTTGTCGGCGCTCTGCCCTGTCCGCTATTTTCGCCTACATAAGGTTGGCGTGTCGGCGAATCAACGTGTAGGCTCAATCAAACCGTGATTTTGACTACTATTTTTATTTACGTACTACCACCGCACTAGTGTTAGAATCGCGTGTACTTACGCGTTGGCGTTCGATCAGTTGTTTTTTCGATCGGTGTCCCAAAGCTATACGCTTGTACGCCCGAAGTATAACGCTTCTGTGACCTTGGACGTGGTAGCTCGTGTTCGCGACGCTGATATTGCCGAGTAGGAGAACATTTTCCTAAAGATAGTAGACAAGCGCGCTGCACGGCAAATGTCGTGGCGGTATTCGCACACAAACTCGTTTTTGATCCCTCCTGGATCTGTATGTAGGCCCGCATGATAGTGACCTGGAGCCCGGAGTCTGCGCATGATCCGGCCTACAGCGCTGCGCTCGCAGATCCAGTGGCGATCCAGGAACGCTGTTAACAAAACAGGCGGGTAAAGGTCTCGCAAATCATGTAGTACCACCATTGTCGTTGTCGGCTTTCGTCGACGCCTTCATCCTATAGAATAAACACCCGCTGACTAAGCCTTTTAGGGGGGGGCCGCTACCTTCAAAACTTCTCGTTGCTGTTGTTTCGTTACCTCGACTCAAACATTGCCTTTTCCCCGAATAGCCCTGCGCCACCCCTGCGTTTATACATGCGCCTGTCCTGCCATCGCATGATTGAATATTTGCACTGGGCCTATCCGTCGCCTACGATCACGCACTATTTGGCCGGTACGGCCAAAGAGTACCGTCGGAATATACACTACGCAGACACATACAACTACGTTGTGATAGTTCATGTCGGGGAGCAGTCGGTAGGCACAGATTGAGATGAAAAACAAAATAGTATACAGTACGCAAATGCAGTGCCCATATGATTCGACCAGGGGCTAAAAGAGCCTTTTCAGAAAGCCAGGTTTTGCGCGGTCAGCTATCGCCAGATGCGAGAAGCATTAGTTTTGCAAAGTTGAGCTAAGTGGCGTATGAAGACCTAGCGCTACATTTGTAACGAAACACTAATATGACAGCATACCATTTAAACGTAATTATCTCTGTATTTTGGTCCAAGCTTGGCCCAAGCAATTTACAATCAAATTGGCGGGTGCCCCAACATCGCGAAGCTGTGCCGGATAAGATCCTTGTGTGGGCCACTGGAAAGGTAACAAGATAACAAAACAAATTGCCATTGCAATTCTTTAAGTCCCATTTTAATGTTTCGACGATGGATGGACTCGATACGGGCGCGACGTATTGTCCTCCAAAGCAATCGTACGGTATGCGGATGCGGCCCTGAGATCATTTTCGTACAAAATTTATCAAAATTATGAATATACAATGGTCTTTGGATGAAACCCTACGGCGTTCTGATGTAGGACGAACCAAGCCATGCAGCTACAATGGCGTTGCAGCCAAGACATTCAAGCATTTGTTGGACAAAGGGATATTGTAGGCTATTGAACGCTTCTGACAGCAATAAAGCCGACAGCGTTCGAGGGAGTTGCATATTTTCTATTCAAACTGCGTTTAGACTAGCTCTATGAAACGCGCCCTAAGAAAACCAATTTGGCACACAGAGAAGACGTTTATCGGGTTGAGGTGTTCTTCAAGTTTGGTAATTATGAACTTTGAAAAGGTAGTTGACTAACGAGATTAGATGGGAATTAAATGGAAATTGTCAGACGTCCTTATTGTTGCAGAGAGAGATAGTTCTACCATAAGTCAGTCTAGTTTAACGGGAACCAGTCAGCATGGATACGTTTGTCACGTGAGGCAGCTGTGGCGTTCGTGGTTTTGATATTTGTTCCATTTTTGCTTAAATGAGGCCGACGATTTGTATATACAACGGATCCTACTACAGAGCAACAAACAATTCCTCATGTATTGCCACTATTGACACCGGACCCCGAAACAAAGTTTTGGCTTTAGCTTATTATAATAGGCGTGCTGGAGCCAAGCATTATTGGACGAGTAGGCTGTGCGCTCAGAGATTTTGTTTTTTGTAGCTCCATGGCCTAGGTAGGTGCTCATTGTCTCAAATTTAAAAATAATAATAATAATAATAATCATAATCATAATTATTATTTGCACCTCGCCAAAAAAAGTTTCGCATAACTTGCAACAGTTTCGTGTAACAACGACAGCAGTAACAAGCGCACATTCTTAATGTTTCGATCAAGGGGAACGACAAAACTAGCTTTTTTGGCGTTGCTAAAATGCGTTAGTTTCATCATCTAAAGTCTGGCTAGTGTGTGTGCACGTGCAACAGTACAACTGCCGCCATGGTCGAAACACGGTGTTAGTAGATTAACTTTTTTGATTTTTTTCTCGCAATTCTTTACAATGCGTTTTTACTGTCAAACCATGCGCATGTAACCTATGTGCGAACGCACGTACTCCTGAAACTTTCCAGGACCAAAAAACAGACAGCTTCGTTTGCTATATCAGAGAGACAGCTATCATAGCGCACCAAGCGCAAAGTGCTTCAATGCGGTTTTTCAAGTGAGATCCAAATGAGTTCAATATTGAGCATTTGAACTCAATTGTTCAACTCAACCAGCTTTGCCAAAGTGTACATACGTACATATGCCGCTCTATGATGTCGATATGTAATGGATCTACGAGAATCCATCCAGAATCAACAGCGTGCAGCAAGCAGAGCGATGCGCCAGGTTTGACCGCAGTTGGGCTGGCTCAACGTTGTGGCACCGCCCATCGAGACGAGGTCAGCTCGAAATCCTCGGCTACTCACGGACCGGCTCCCACCGACGAACGAATGAGGCGAGACTCGCGCCTTCAAATTGTTGCTAAGAAGTGAGTGCGATGGTGAAGTGCGTGCGTGCGTGCCTCGTCTGCCTAGGCCATGCTACCGGCGCAATATGAATCTCGTTATTATTTATGATGATGTGTCAGCGTGAGCCGTTTATGTGCTGTTGTATCGCTTCTTCTGTGTGTTGGCTCGTTGTTGTGTTTTCGCTGCTTTCTTGCTTGGCTGTTACTGTTCCGCTGCCTTTAGTGGTGTGCCTATGTTGCTGAACTGGCCAGTCGGCGAGGCGTTTTGTCGTTCGGACGTACTACCACAACAACAACAACAATAACACAAGGCAAATATCTTCAAAACGTGCCATTTGGCCGGCCTAAAGGATTCCGCTAAACCCACACGTACAGCACTGCGAGACAAGCAACCAGAGCAGCACAGCACATACTCATGGCAAGCCTACCAGAACGCACTGCCGTACCAGTGGATGTCGCCACAGCAACGACAGCGACAACAACAACAAGAATAGCAATAAGAACAACTAAAACAATGTGAACAACAGCGATAGCAACAACAACAACAACAACAACAACAGCACATAGCAACAACAACAACAACAACAACAACAACAACAACAACAACAACAACAACAACAACAACACAACAACAACACAACAACAACAACAACAACAACACAACAACAACAACAACAACAACAACAACAACAACAGCAACAGCACATAGTAAAAATAAAAAGCAACAATAACCACCGCCACCAGAATGCGGCAAGGGCAAATTAACAACAACAGAAGCAGCAGCAGCAGTAACAACATCAGCAACAACAACAATAATAGCCACAGAGGCGACAAACGGAAAATTGTGTTCCCACCGACTGCGTTCTCTAGAGCATTACAGTATAAGCATAGCCTGTAGGAAAAAAGTTCCGCTGTGCTTCAACAGCAAGGAATTTCGTAGTAGTCTAGTAGATTAGGGAATTAGGGCGTGATTGCTGGGAATGATTGAACCGTTTCGACATTTTGACTCGATTCGATTGGCACTTGCTATGGTGCCATTTACGAGTATGCGGATAAAGAGTAGTGGTGGCATTCAAGCACTGTGTCGTCCTCGAAGCTGGGGAAGACGATTCATTGAGAATTAAATGCGTTTCTCTGTTAGGTTATGTGCCAGACGACGTCTCCGTCTATACGGTATGTCTGCCTTTTTAAGACGTGCACTTATTGCTTATTGATTTATTTCATTCACAAGGCGTACACATAGCACTATAACGACAAAGTTAATCAAAGCGAAAGAACCAAAAATGCGTGGGACCACAAGCAGTAGTGTTTCATCGTCGAGGATTTTGTTGTTCAAGCACCCTGATCAGACAAGAGATGGTGAGAGACACGTCCAAGATGTCCAAAGTTTGTAATATCAATTTGTGGCTGCGTGCTTTTCTGTAGTACACTGCAACTAGCCGGTTACCCATCCCGTTCGACGGAAGGCTGACTTCATGCATCTCGCCAAAACCATAAAAACAACTACAACGCCGACAACCTTAGTCAACATTGTATCGGCGTCATCCTCAACATTCTGGTTGTCATCAGAAATGCCGCAGGCTTGTACAGTCGTAACAAATGGTTCGGCTTTACCTCGCAAGAAACATCTGCATATAGATGGATAGAAACATGCGCATATCCGCCAGATCTGCCTGCGTTACCGTACACCTTTGTAACACAATTTCTATATTCCGCTACGTAAGCGCGATGTTTTGCACACTGTCCCGCAATATCTGGCTTTGTGTGGTGGCAGAATAATATATATATATATATATATATAGCCTCAGCAAAACGACCATGTGCGAAATCCGTTCCACATATAAGCGTATGTACACTTACCTTAAAACAAGTTGTATACTTTGTCGCATTTTACCTTTCCTTTGGCTTTATTTATGACACCTAATTTAATGCCATGTTAAGAAAATATCACACAAATTAAAAGACGCTTGCCTCTCAAGCGTGACTGGAATGTCGAAGCGATCCTTCCCATTCCCAGCCCTGTAATGTAGTGAAATGTAGAAACGCTTGGATATGTGATTTGCGATCTCAGCTTAGTCGCTTCTGCATTTGATTCGCAGGAGTTCTGTATATGAACACATAACGAAGTATTAGGTTTTTTGTCAGTCGGTCAGTGACACTGTTTGGTGACAGAGCAACAACAACGACTTTAGAAAAATTGATACCACGCCAGAGGGCGCCGCCCAGTTAGTTGCCGATATCAACTCAAAGAGAGCTTGCATCAGAGGGCAGGGTTTAATAAAAACTACCGTTTTCTGCTACTGACAAAGGTTTAGCGAAATTGCCAATCAAGACATTTACTGCTCAGTTACAACAGCAGCTTTGTTGTAGTGCTCTCGAAATGTTTAGTATTGCGCATTCTGTACTTAAGCAAAGGCGGCATAAGATGAACATGGGGGCCCTCCAGATCCCTCGATAACCGCCGTGCACGACGCCTATGATTTGCTCGAGATCTCGAAGATATTACCGTAGACTAATGATTGGTCATTCTCGCTATTCTTGATTATCGAGACACGATGTCGTTCTCCGGCAAATACATAGAGAGAGAACCAAAGTGTAATGGCAATAAAAAGAGAGCGAGAGATGTTTGCGCAACATGCTTGCATCGTGGAGCGGCAGGAGAGTCCGACTCGTGGAAGAGGCGGTCTAACTGCCTACTAACGACACGTTAATGATGCATAACTCTGACACCCCACATGGTGCCTTACGCCAGCCTGTTGTATCTATAATAACCTCCTTTTTATGCACAAAATGTCACGTGGCACGCTGTTTCACTTGTTCAGGGGTAGGTTAGAATTAGCTTAATAGAGTAGCCAACCTCTCGTTTTCCCCGCCTGAATCCCACCGAACATAGGTAGAATGAGCTGTACGACGGCGAGTCGGAGCCAGAAACCCAGCAACACCAGGAACACTTTCAAAGCTTATAAGTGCTATGCACGAGGAGCGAAAATTCTCCTCAGCAAGTCATTGTTGAGTTAATTGAATTAAGAGCCAAGTTGCGTGACGGACATGCTTTATTCGGACACACGGCGTATTCAATTAATCAACACACTATTTACTTAAATCAAGTGTACCGTTAAAATAACTAAAATCAACCTTAAATTGTTCTAAAAAAAAGGTTTTTACTGTGATATAGCGATCTTTCTATATGTTTTACTTAAATGTTTCGACCTCAACAGCAACAACATTTAGCAAACATTTGTAACCTTTATGTGAGACTCTCTGTTGTACTCCAACGTGTACACGCATTTAGAAGAGCACAAAGTGTGTTTCTACGCCGCGTGATGTGTAAGCTCCTGAGCATTACGGGCATGCTTAGTGGCCTGTACTTGCAACTAAACAATCCAAATCAAAACGATTCTAGTATTCGTAGCTTGTTAGTCGCTTGTTATACGGCGATCTTCTTACACTGAAGACGAACACCGATCTCCTGGACAACGGAAGCTTTTAAGGAATTTCTTTTGCTATCGGCCTGATTCTGCTGCCACTGCATACGATTCAAGACTCCAATTCCCTCGTGCGCAGATTGCCTTGTTGCTAGCGTCGCTTATTCTTCGGATACTCAAACTTTGTCAATTTAGTTACAAAAGAGGTATTCGTTGTAATGGCGACGCGCCCGACCTAGATCATTATTTTCTCAAGCCCGCTAGGTAGTTAGCGTGCTTTTATATAAAGTAGATTAGACAACGCCCACCTTTGAACGAATGCGTGTTTATTACATACGTACCGTGCATGATCTACGAACCGTTCTTAGAGTGTTCACTTCTTTGTAGGTGTGGCACTATATGGCAATATGCTCTAACCTTAATGCCCACCTGTGGCAATATTGTTCAGAGATTTGGACAGTCTATTGCGGCTGAGGAAATCCCTTAGACTTGCATGTCTTCACCACCAGGTTAGCCATTCAAATACTGTTTTTTTTTTTCAAATACTTGTTGAGAAAATTGCAAGCAATTTTCTCAACGAGTAAAAGGGGAATGACTAGCACGGACTTACTCTAAGCTAGATATTTATGCGCACAAAGCGCACGTATAATATATATATATATATATATATGTTTGAGCAGTCAGAGATATATAGTTAGCGTTCTTTAGCCAAAGACCTTCAGAGTGTGCCTACTAGGTTTGAAAACTACTTGTTGATGCTTCAGTGGTGATCGTCGGTAAGCAAAGTAAACGCTAGTAAATTCGCTTGTTACTTAGCCAGCCCGGCCAAGGCTGCTCACTTTGGCATCATGACGAAACAAACAGACGTTCAGCAGCGTTCTGCTAGCTACACAGCCCACTGCTGCTCTATCTGCTGTACACTAGATAGGTATAACGCGCTGGTGAAGTAGTATGTGTGTCTGTTTGTGTGTCCGACGCGGTTTGCGGGCTTTTCATCTCGTAACTTCCCTCATTTGCCGCTTGGACGACTGTTGTATGTCGGCGCAAGTGTTTGTCTGTGATGCGAAGCGCAAAGAAGATGGACATCTATCTGCGGCTACCACCAGAGCCTCACCCGCCTTCGTCTTCGTTCGTCCGTGCGGCCGACCGGCATCTAGTGACTAGTGGCTCCCGCATGCGTTGCTGTGCATACATACATACACACATACATACCCTGCATATGTTTGCGTTGGAACTCATTGTGAACACAGTGGTTGGGCTTCCGCACAGTTGTGCCAGTTATGGCAATAGCGGCGGGGCGGGACAAAGCAGCTCTCTCGCGTAACAGTGGCAGCGTATGGCAAAAGTATCAAGAAAGACGTTACATCCCGATTGAGTCTCTCTCTCTTTCTCTTTTTCTTGCTTCCTCCATCTCCTTTTAGCGATAGCCCAGCCTACTGAGGCCTTGGATCTCTGGTGGCCCGCATGCGCTAATCTGCAGAACACACACGTATTATGGGCCGGTATACGAATAGCGTGTCTTCCGGGCCCCCTGTCCCGAAGGGCAGGGGGGGAGGGGGGTGTTTCTGTGCCCGTCTCCGCAACTTTCCCTGCTTCTCTTTACCCAGTTCCTCTCTACGCCCCTCTCCCCCCTTTAGACCCACCTCCTCTCTCTCTCTCTCTCATTGTCTTTTCATACAGACGCTCTCCCTATCCCTCGCTTCTTCCAGCTTTCCGCCAATGGCGCCGCCTGGGTGAACTTGAACGTCATCACGTATAGAGATAAATGTAGCCGTAATGATGTGATACACCAAATGACGCAGAACGATTCTGTCACGTTTGCTTAACCTATTCAAATACCTTAATACACTTTTTAAATAGGGATTTGGTAAGGAACTTTTCTGTTATGGCTACACACACACGGAGGCACGCACTATGCGCTAATAAATTAATATTCACGCAGGTTTTATATTTACCGGACGTTCTAGTTAGCAAGTGATTTTATAACAATCAATTCAAATCATTACGTGTTCGTCTTGCTGTTGCTGTTATCGACGGGATCTTTTTATCTACGAGGGTCAGATTGAGGGCAATAGCCGGCATCTTATTTTACTAGGAGTCGAGTGTGCTTTTCGTTTCAACGCAACGTGTTCCACTATTTCAGAACGATCTCTCCGAATCAATGATAATCCTGCGTGCGTGCTCGGCTGTGGTTAAGAACTATGTGTGTTATGTCAATAATCTTGGCGTGCGTGCTTCACTGAACTTAAAAGGCTCTGATCCCTGACGTTAAGGCGTGGATTAACCGGCCCGGCGGCGAGTTGACACACCACGTGACTCAAGTGCTCACAGGGCATGGCAACTTCGAGAGTTACCTCTTTAGAATAGGAAAAGCAGATACGCCACTCTGCAAGCACTGTGACGGAACAACGGAGGACACGCCGGAACACACAATATTGCTGTGCCCGGCGTGGGCTTCATTACGCAAGGACATAACCACAGCAAGTGACGGCAGTCTTAAGAAGCTGGCACACCTTCTTATGTACTCACGTGAAGACTGGAATCTTATAGCTCGAACAATCGAATGTATTCAATTTCTTTTATTCACACTGTCTGTGTAATACTCTATCTAGTTAAAATTGGAGTACACAAGTACTCCGGCTAATCAAAAAAGTTCCCCCAGTTTACTCTTAAGTCTCTCGAGCTGATTCAGACACTGTGGGTATATACAAGTTTGGGCATGATACAGATCACAAGGGCCTTCGCAATATTTACAGACACACGACTCGACTGGGTCGTGAAACGACTCCGTTCGACAGACCACATGATGATAGAAGGTCTCGCTCGCTAAGATGCTCCCAGATCAACTCGACTCTATAGGCAGCGCATGGGGCTAGCTTGAGCATGAAGAGTTTAGAGGCGGTTTCCAACGAGAGACGATACGGGTCCGATATCGATGAAGAGGCCACCAGAGTTTTTCTGAATCGCTTCTCTATGTGTCGAAAGAACGACGATCCACTCGTCGTGAACACGATCCCAAGGTACGTAAAGTTGTTTACGAACTTTATTGGGACTCCGTTCACCTGGATCTGGTCACTGGCCGCGAGCCTCCCTCCCCGACGGAATTTTAGAGCCTCGGTTTTTGAATCATTTATGGTCAGACCTACGCGGCTCGCGTACTTCTCCAGCGTTCTTGCCGCTTGAGACAAATAAAAACAGCGGGTACTGTAGGCGCATACGTCGTCGGCGTACATAAGCGTCTCCACAAGAGGGTGTTTCGTTGATAGGAACGACGGCAAGTCGTTGATGAGAACGGAAAATAGCAAGGGTGAGAGATTATTACCTTGGGCCAAGCCCGTGGTTTGCTCGATTGGCTCCCTAATAGCCACGCCATCATCGATTAGAATCGCGTTCTTCTGTAAGATAGCACCGATCAGGCCGAGGATCTTCGTCGGGGCACCACTTGAGGCTAGCTTCTCGATAACGATTGATTTTGAGCCGGTGTCAAATGCGCTCTTGAAGTCGACGAAGAGTGCGTAAAGTGGCCGGCGGGATTTCCTAAGAACTTTCTCGACCTTGTCTTTGAGTATTTTGCAAGCTGTTTGCGTAGATCTTTCAGCTCTAAAACCATGTTGCTCATCAGGGATTACGTTGCAGGCCTCGAGGAACGGGGTAAGTCGGCGTGTGAGGAGAGTTAACAGAAGTTTATAAACGCACGACTTTTTGGCGATTCACCGCCAGGACTTCGGGTCAGACGGGCAGCCTTTTCCTTTCGGGATGAGAATCAGGAGACAATCCCGCCAGTTCTTCGGGATCTCCCCTCTTCTCAGACACTCGTTGAACAGGGCGGTCTAGAGGGGCAGGAGTTCAGTCGCGCCGCTAATAAATTCGTTGTAGACCTCGTCCACTCCACACACTTTTCCGCGGGGGAGGTGGATTGCTGCCTCGAAGACCTCGGCGATTGTGAAGTCTGCCTGAAGTCGTGATCTCCACTCTTGCATCCAATCCGGCCACTCTGTGTCGACCTGGGGAATGCTCGTTGGAATCGTATCCTTCGCGGCGAGGATATTCTTGAAGTGATTCTGGAGGGTTTCCTGCTGTACGGGGCACGCCGTTCTCCTCGCTCTTGATCCTCGAAGCCAGACATACGGATGTTTTTCGGCCTCCAGCACAAGCTTCAGTTCTCTCTTTGACAGGAATTCCGTCTTGGCCGACCTCAGAGTGAAACGGTAGGCAGCCTTCGCCCTGGTCAGAAGAAACCTCATGTAGGGTTGCAACTCGCACAGAATCTTTACCTGGATCTGTCTGCGTTTCATTTCTGAACACGCCGGTTTCCACCGGGGTCGGCCGGCTTTTCGAAGAAACGGCTCAGCGCATTCTCTCAGACTTGCGGTGAGTCGTTCGCTCATTGGGTCCAATCGGAGCTACAGTGGTCGCAACATCGAGGACCTTCGCGATGTTCATTCGCCGTGAAGGTGGCTGGCTTCTTGCCGTAGCCCGAAGCCTCTGGTGTAGGCAAATTTCAATGCTCACCGGGATGTGGTTTGTCAGGAGTCTGCCCTCTCGCAGACTGTTGCTGCTCCCTCGAAAGCAAACTTCCTCTCTCGTGAGGTTCGTAGCGAATAGATCGATCGTCGACGACCCCATCGGTCCTTCAAACGTACGTTGACTCGGGTCGTTTGCGATCCACAGCCCGAAATCAGAGAGCGTGTCTACGAAGCTGATAGTTCTTCTCTCATCCGCTTTGTCGTAGCGGACGTTAAAGTCTCCTGCAAGTACAGTGTTGTCCTTGTCGCAGACCAGTTAAAGGCAGCGCATGAGCTTCTCCTCAAGCTTGATCTCTTCTTCACTGCTCGGCGGTTGTATATACATCGCGACAACGTTGATGAGTTCTCCTTCAATCACAATACAATTTTCTTCGGCCAGTAAGGTCTTCATCTTTCCTAGTTTCTGGTTGTACAGGATTGAGACGCCGCCTTTCGGGCGACCCACTTTGTGCGTCCGGGAGGCGTTACAACAAACAGAGTAGAAATTGGGGATTTCCACGGGCTTCGTGGCCCATGTTTCCACTAAGACCAAAACATCTACGTCGTCGTATGCTGCTTCTGGAAGCATTTGCACGGACGACTCGATGGCCTCGCAGTTCCAGAGAACTACGGTTAGTTCCGCGGGCGGACCCGTGAGCGGGGATGGGGAACTTGCGAGCTCGCCAGGAGCGCCTCCGTGATGATATCCGCGAGAGTCCGTTTCGCGGGCCGTCTGGACGGTTCCCTCGCCACGGGAGGCTCGACGCGTGCTTCGCGTATTCTCGGCTGCCCTTTCTGTTTCTGTTTCTGCCTCTGCTGCCTCGGAGGCTGTCCACCCGGAGCTCGACACTCCGATAGGAGGTCCAACAGAGAGGAGATCTGCGGCGATCTGCCGCCCTGTCCGACCGGAACCGCTGTCTTTTCTTTACTCTGCGTTCGGACACTGGTCTGTTCGTTGGTGCCCGAGGGCGTATTCGGCGGCTTCCTGTTCGCCAATTTGACACCCAAAAAAGCGGCAGCTTTCCTAGCGATCGCCGTGGGCACCGCCACCTTGACGTTCTCACAGCCGTTGTACGTGTACATGCCTTTATGTACAATCTGACGGTGGGGGTGAGTCATATTGATTACGTCGAGGTTCCACTGTTCCTGGTTCGTGATGAGGGAGTCGTTCGCCGTCTTGCATTCCTGATGAAACTGTGGGACAGTGATGATGGATAAGGAGCAGTTTGGACGGTCCTTCTTCAGAGCAAGACCGAGGGTTTTGATGCTGCTTAGAAAACTACCCGTTTTGAATTCCATGCAGTCCTCGTAGCCTGCGTGCATGATAACTTGAACCGGTTGAGGATTTTCCTTCAGGAATGAATCGATTTCCGCTAGTGTTGAAGCGGAGTCCGCCTTCGAGTACGTTCGAATCGCTACTTGAGTTCTTTCTCGGTAGCCGGTCGAGTATCTTCGGTTGAAGCTATTTGAGATTCTTGTCGCCAATCACGAGCACGGATTTGGTGTGCTGACGCTTTGGAGTCTGGCTGCCACTTCCTGTGTCCGACTGGGTCGACTGAGAATGAGGGTCGCTCGGCGCCGCACCATCGGTCGTGGATTGTGGACGAGCCTCGAGAATCCCTACCTGTCTCTCTAGTGCGTGAATCCTAGTCTTCAGGTGAATGAAGAACTTTATGAAATGGTTGTCGAACGGTAGCTGGTCGATCTTCGACATGAACTCTTTCGCTGACATGTTTGCGGTATCGACGCTGCAAATTCGACATCTCCATTTGGCACCAGGAGCGGGCGACGGGGGCTCCTCGTCGGTCATACGACAAGTGTCGTGGAGAATCCTCGCACAATCACTACACATCAATCGCAGACTGGACAGCTGTTCTCCGCACCGGTCGCAGCCGCTCTCTACCTCCATGTCCATAGTATTCGAACGTTTTTTGTTCGAAAACACTGCTTGTCCGTCGGGAGGGTCGGGCAGCTGACGTTTCCGAGAGTTAGCGATCATAGAGGCTTACTCCCGGGGCGTAGTAGGCAGGGAGATGGTTCGTTTTTTGGCAATGTGGAGAAGGAACGACACACGAAACAGTTCGAATACCTGTGTCGGCTTTCCTCCTGAAGATGGATTCTGAGATCCGGAACTAAATTTCGACGTTTTACTGATGGAACTGAAGAGTCAGTCGGGGTTGGCGCCGTGGGTAGATGCTTGACGTCGTTCGGCTTCCGTTCGAGGTACTTTTCTTGACTCTGGGTTCCGGCTTCACTTGCTGTCGGTGAATCCACGGAGCACTTGAAAAACACGTCTGCACTGTACGACGTTCGAAACGACAACGACAACAATCGAACGTATTATGCACGCCAAAGAAGAGAAGAATCGTTTTTACTTGACAAGGCCCCGTGAGGCACTCCAGGGCAGCTAAGATAAGGACGCTACTATTCACCCCCCCTCAATTGTTTGAAGTATTGCTTGCGCAGTTCCCAGTTGAGTGCGGGGATGGGGACATGACTGGGTTGGAGCCCCACACTACCGGCCCACATTTGCAGTGAGCTTTCCTGCCGTGGTGTCCGTGTGTGCGAACCGCATTTCCCAGTTAGTCCCTCAAATGCCCAATATTTTCGTACGTTTTCTAACGCTCTGACAATCACATTTTAAAGGCTCGTAATGGGTTAAGTTGCCTGTGACACGATATCGTCTAAATGCATCTATCCTCATCGCGTTCTCGTTTTATATGGGCTTTTTCCAGCAGAGATATGTATCAGCAGGGTAATGATAAGTATGTCCAACAATATAACGCCCCGTTTCACGCGTTAGCTGCCTAAGCCACCGCCACTACAAATGTTTGTACCAAAGTGATAGTGCTTCGTTACGTAGTTGCTGAGTTCAAAAACGATAGACATTAATTTGCTATTACCTGAGAATCGTCTTTTGTGCAATGTTTTTTCGTAATGGCAACATTTTACGGTTTTACATGTGAAAGCTTCAACGTCACGACATAACCACATATCGAGTTTATAACTTTAATCTGGATATTCGCCATTGATTAGCTTGCTTCGGAAATTATTATGCAGAATTTTCCAAACACGCCGACATAATTGATTCCATCATGCAAAATAAAAAAGCAAAATTTTATAAATGTCATCCTTACTCCTGAGCAAAACGTTTCCACCACTTCCTTTCATTAGCAAATAACATTGTCTTACAAATTCTATCAAACCTTTAAATGAGTACACACGGTCATGTATATATATATATATATATATATATATATAAGGCGAGCACTGCCGAGTGTGCAAACGTCCTCTGCAAATCACCTCTTTTTTATAGTGTATTTTACCTCAAATACTATTGGGCGGTAACAAATACTAAGCTTTGCTTTACCTGTAGACACACGTAGCCGCAAAAACCAACCATAGAGAATGTGTTGAGTTTTTGGCATATTTCTAGATCAGCGAGTCTAGCGGCAGCTTCGACAATCCATGCGAACTGCAACTTTTTCGAACGGCTGGTTTCCTGCAACCTAGACAAGGTCAGGTCCGGGCAACCGAGTCATCGACTATTGAGCGGTAAAGACCCAGAAGTAGACTGAGAGACCGCTGCCGAGTTCTCCGTTTGACTTTCCGGTCCTTATTGAGGAGAGTAGTGGCCTGCTTGTCGATACGAGTGCATGTATTGACATATGTGGCCCACGTCGGTGACCAACTTGACTTAGTTCATCTAGCAGTACAGCTGACAGTTGTAGTTAGGAGTAATAGACGAAAGAAGACAACCACAATGCTAAAAGAAAAATAGATGCAACGAAACAAGTATAGACAGAAAGTGACAAATACACGCGCACCCAAGGACAACTCGTATGAAAGGCTTGACCAGAGACAGCTGAGGGGCGTGTGCCAGTAGACACACCAGCCGGCATGCGAACTTACAACACGTATTTTTTGGGAGTAGTAACAATATGAGCTTAGACTTATTGCTAGCCTTAACAGAGAATTCATACGAGGCTGACATTTGCTATAAAAATGAAAGTCGTTTACACTGATATAATAAACTTAAGAAGAACAAAAAAATAAAGATATATGACGAAACGTAAAAACGTACTAAACTACGTAGTACAAAGTTTGTGGTACGTTATCGATGTAAGCGCATGATTGCCGGAACATCCTCAAATAAGGGCTTAAAATAATATATATTACTATATAAAGGCAGTTCTGTGGCCAACGTTAAATCGTGACTGGGGGTCAGCCCGAAAAGTGTATATATATATATATATATATATATATATATATATACACTTTTCGGGCTAACTCTCAGCTAAAATTTAACGTTAGCCACAGGACTGCTTTTCGCATTGCTTCATAGACGGTAATAAATATAAATGTGCAATGGTGGGGCTCGAGCCCGCGCACTTGTGCGTCTCATTCGATCGCGAGGCGCAGGCGAATGCACTACGGCGCTTCTACAGGTTTTTCTACACGGTACACCAGTATTTTGAACGTCCTCCGCGAACTACCCCAGTGTTAAGGGTTATTTAGAAATAATCAAGAGAGCGAGCTAGAGAAGGGATGAGGAGGAAATCGGTAGACATGGGAGGCTATAGAAACAAGGCGTTATATAAACTATATTATGATAATGTATTGTCTTATAAAAAGACTAGCTGCCACACGTCAGGTACTAGAATACATCGGGTGTGATACCACAACACGTAACCCAGGCACGTCTATCTATGAAGGCCAAAACAGGACATGCCCGCACTGTTAGCCTTCACAAATTGTCAAGTGTACGTAAATGCATTGTCCTCTCTATTTAAAAAACGTTTCAGGAACAACAAAGCTTTACAGCCTGAGCACACAAACGGAAAGCTAAAACAGGTAGTTTTCGCCAGTCTATTCTATTCAGCCTAAATTCAGGGCGACCGTTTCTAACAAAACGGCGCGTCACGGAGCCACGCTGGCTGTTTGATTACTTCCCTTCGTATGCGTTAGGAACAGCCACTCGACATGCATTCAAACAACAACAACAACCTGCAACATCAACAAGTCCAATAACAACGGCGACAGCTCGAGTACCTCGGCTCAACTTAGCAAAAACTTTTTCGGGCTGACCCTCAGCCAACATTTAAGGTCCACGGGACTGCTTTCTCATTGCGTCGTGATACGCACTCCCTAAATACAAATGCGCAACTGTGGGGCTCAAGCCCCCGTGCGCACCTACCTACGTGTCTCCTTCGGTTGCGAGGCGCACGCGAATAACGCACCCACCACGCCACCGGGTTCGACGGGGCTCGACTAGCGTCCTTGTTTATGGGTGTCTCGATTGCCAATAGGATCTCGACGGCTACAAGCCAACGCTCCCCACCTAGAGCTCGAATACGCTGCAGCCCCAATTAGAAGATAACCAACGCAGGGCATTTGCTCCGATGCTGCCAGAGACAAAGCGAGAGGGGGATTGAGGTCAAGAGGAGGATGCGATAAGCCATGCTGTTTTTCAGTCCACTGCCGACGACCGCCCACCATATGAGCGCGTCGAGTGCGCCCCCTGACTATCCGGGGGGGGGGGGAGGCTGGGTTGGGGTGCGGGGGTAAAAAGGATGGGTGGTGGGACCTAATTAACACGCTGACGTGACTCACTTGGAGCGTACCGACGCTCTGCTATGAGAACAGCGTTCTGACTAGGCTAAACTCTCGAGGCAGCAGTTACCGTTGTTCCGTCGCACAACGATCTAAACACGTCTCGTCACGTCAAACACCCTGAAATTCGATTGGTAACAGCCTTTACTGTATTTAGATGCCATTTACCTCTACGCGCGAGACCGAGTAAGTAAGTCGATGATATTTAAACTGGAAAATACTCAAGCTGAGTAGTCCGTCTGATTCCTGTTGCCTGCAATATCCTCCTCCTTTGTCGCGCTCTGTAACCGTCCTCCCCTCTTAGCCTCGCCCCTAAGACGTTCGTAACATTTGATCGGTGCACGTGCGCACATCTAATTGTGCGTAAGTCTACAAAATTACGCATTGACTTGTACACAGACTAACACATGCAAAAATAGTACATGCACTGCTGTTGGTGTGGCCACTGTTACAGCCAGTACCATATTAGCAGTGGCATTGGCAACCTTATCTCAATTTAGAACAAGTGTTACAAACTTGTAACGTATTTGGCTATACTTGTATTCGTCAGGACTAATACGCAACTGAATTTGCATTGGAACCTCATGTGGTCAGAACTCTATATCGTCGAAATCAAAATGACACTCTGCTTAGATGGGCTGGTAAAAAAACAGCTGTTTCACACAGGAAACAGCGACCCTTTGAATAGCAGGCCCTTGCTGACGTCTCTACAGTATCAACCGAGAGAACTCGTTATACGAGAAGGTCGAATAAAAGCCCTAGGCCAAAGTGCATAGATCGTGCGTGCGCAACGTGTAAGCCAAACGTAACCCGTCAAGTTTTATTTTTTTTTCAATTCAATTCAAATGCACCTTTATTTTGTCAAAAGGGGACAATAATTACATTTTAGAAATCGTTACCTAGATACATACAATAGTCAGTTTACTTGTGTGGCGACATTTGCACTGTTAGCGTTTCAAGTTCTCATTGCCCTTGCCATCCGCCACGAAAACATGTTATTTACACGATCTGTCTTGGCAATTTGTTTCGACGAGATGGTGTTTCCGCTTTAATTGCGTTCATCCCGCAGAACAACCGCAGCCATTGCTCTTTATGGAGGAAACAAACCTGACCTGAACCATCCAAATGTATTCAAACGCATGATGGATATTATGCTTACTAGTGAATACCGTAGACCTAAGTTTTGGAAAACAGTTCGCCTGATCCGAATCCCGAAAAAAAAGTTACCGCAACGAGGTTAACCCCACTGGCATGCCTAACAAAGGATAAAAGCGTACCTATTAGTATAATTTTGTACCTAATAAGCAAGAAACAATCAACAACCGAGCTAGAAGACGAGACAAGAAGGGCTCGACGAAACACCAGCATAAACTCCAAGCCCGAGATTCTACACACTTGGCTAGCAGTACAGGCTAAACATAACTAAAAAAGCACAGACGAATGCTCCGAGAGCAAATGGGCTGCATTGTCTGGCTATTCTCTCAGATGGCAATAATGCTTTCTACACACACACACACTTTCGTGAGACGCTAAAAGCAAAGCACTTGTTGGCAAACCGTATCTGCCTACTTACGACGTAGCCTAGCGTCGTACCTAGCATATCTATATGGCGTCACTGCCAAGGTCTCCCAGGGATCCGTACTGGGACCAACCCTATGAATGATAACTTACAATGGAGTACTTACACCCGCACATCCCCCAGGAGTAGTCTATTTCGTCGCCTACGCTGATGACGACACTGATCGTCGTCACCACCCGTGACGAGGATCGATTCGAAGGAACAGCCAACGGAGCGTCGGCGAATATACGACAATACCTCTTTACGCTTGGACGTCGAGATGGCTGGCCTCAAAAACAAAAAGCAATTCTTTTCCATAACCTAAAGCGCCTTTCTCGGAAACTTGAGTCTGGAAGGGCACCTAGTGGCCGCCTGACTTTCAAGGCCTGGTCGACTTTTGAGGCGACCATTTTAAACCAAATATGGGCGTGACTTTTTGAGCGAACGCGTCTATAAGTACCTCACGTGTGGGTCCGGGAGTCCTTTGCGGGATAAGACGTTCCTGTGAGCCACGATACGGTGCACGCATGCACCCCACTCGTGCATCACAGTAACGACATCGGCGGTCCACGTGTTGTATTGGGATGATATCCAAGTTGAATTTTTATTTGCGCTCATGCTTGGAGTTCATCCGAATGATGGCTTTGAGTATCGTTTTCTTTCTTGCAGCTAGCGCTGAACTGAGAAATGATAACGATGGTTAGTCGCGACTCAATGTTCGGCTTGCATTACGCTACGGCTGCTATCTTTCTAGAAAGCTTATCCCGACGAGTCGACCAGCTTAGTGCACAAGCGTCACGAACAGCTAGCGTCACTAGTGTGGGACCCACGAGCCCACTAAACTCGTGTTTCCTCGTACACCGCCAGGGGCTGTCAAATGGTTGCGCTAGTGCCCCTGAGGGCTGTTATCTGAGTGATTGAACGTTGCTAACGCGCGCCAGGAGTTGCAGTGCGGGGGTCTTTGCTCAGGTTTATCACTGGTAGGTTGGGGTTCTCACGCTACTCCACGCTTATGCTCGGTCTCACCGTTAGGCTGTCATTTCTTTTAACACATGCTTTATTTCCACACCAGATTGGGTAAAATATACATTAGTATGATCAATGTCACTACAGTTTCGTAGTGATATTAAAATTTAAATTGCTTAGTGCCAGTTATTTCCTTCAGTGAAACTAGACTAATTTCGTGTTTCGTGCGACCAGTTTCCATCGACGGTAGCAGACTATTTATATATAAATGTATTTATAAATGTATATATGAATGTATGGAATCGGTGCGAGTAGTTGTTCAATTTTGTTACAAGGTCCGACCTAAGTCGACATCTCAACATAAACTGCTGACTTGTGGATGCGATCTCTTCTTCATGAACTGCTGCTTACGTTCGTCAGTAGTCAGTTGCTGATCGTGAGTGACTCGATTTTTACGAGGAACTTCTACGGAGGCGAATGCGACTACTAATACGAACACGTGCGGTAGTGTGTTTTGTATTTTGTTACCTGTCGCGGCATAGGCATGCCGAAATTGGTGATTACTGGTCAGGATAAGCCACCTGATTCGCTGGATATATCACGGCTGAGGGCGGTTACTGCGTGTGTTGAGAATAATACGACGGCAGCTGACAACCCAGCAGAGGCGCCTGCATCGCCCATGCCAAACGGTGAGACGGAGTACACTGCCACCGGCAACGACGACGGCAGTAATATGTTACCACATGATCGCGTTGGCTGCAAGCGGCGCAGGCAATCTGGTATCGAAGAGACAATAAGCGGACCACACGGGCTAGTGGACTCGGAATGTTTCACAAAAGTGGTTTCGCGGAAGGAGAAAGCCACTATTTCACGCGAGCAACGACAGCTTAATAAGCTTCGGTGTGACATCGAAGCCGGGACAATTAACCTGTTTAAGGTAACCTTTCGAAGACAACCAACCGTCGAGTCGGACGCTATGTCATTTTCTGAAGGTTCAATGCTTACGATCTTCAAAGAGATCTACGCCGTATCACCGGGGTGTAAAATTTCTGGTGATACCAAGTCAATCGCGGTCTGGGTAAAAGACTTAAAGAGCGTTAATACGCTACTTTGTGTGTCAAGCCTAGGAGGGTGCCCCGTATCGGCTGCTTGCCCGGCCGTCACCTCATTTAGCGCCAGGATTGAGGGGGTCAGCCCAGTTTTCACAAGGCGAAATTGCCGGCGAACTGGCGGAACACGGAGTTACCCAAGCGCGTCGACTATATCGTTCGTCCGCAGGCTGGAAGGTGCCGCTGACGAAGGTAATCCTTACCTTTTCTCGCCAGCCCCCCGCGTCCGTCTTTCTCGGCCACAGATCTCACCCAGTTATCCTGAAGCCGAGCCAAGCAAGGATCCGCTTTAAATGCTTGAAACCTGGACACCTCGCTGACAAGTGTCTAGGAAAAAAGCTTTGCAAGAACTGTGGAGGCCCGGATCATACCGCCGAGTCCTGTCGTAACAGTCCAAAGTGCGTGAATTGCCAGGGACCTCACCAGGCGGGATCCGCTCTCTTCCCGCGGCTGGCTTACTTGCGTGAGAAAAGCAAAATTATGTTGGAGGGGCGCATGCTCCAGCAGGTCAGAGCAGATTACCCTGAGGCGGTCATCGGCGAAGCTGTACGTTGTCTCCGGCTTCCGCCCAAGAGGATCCGTCGTCCGCAGTACAGGGCCCCACCTACGCAACCGTGGTTAGGGGGATTTCGCCAGCAGCTGGGGTTGATCCGCAAGTCGTTCTACCCAAGCCGAAACTTATACCGAAGCTTCAAAAGAAGACGCGCGGCTATAGGTCGCCAACGAGCAGGACCCGTCGCTACAACCACTCGAAAAAGGCCCCGAGAGCAAGTAAGACCCGCTCAAGCGCCGGCACCGGTTCGTCGCTCTCAGGGCTAGCTGATCTTCTACAGGGAATCAGACCAGAATTATCTGCGGTGTTGAGGTCTTTAGAGGAAGCGTTGCGACCTCTGATGGGACTGCTTTTGGTAGTGGGCAAGTTAAAAGGTCTCGCCTTGTAATGACAGACCACGGCGACAACACGCCTAACCGCGGGCCGGCCAGCCCGCGGTCCGGGCAGTCGGACCCCAACAGGGCCCCCTGCCCAACGTGCGGGCTTTCGTTTATACGAAGAGGTCTACGTCGACACATAACGACCAAGCACGGAGGGGTTGCCTGCAACATTGACAATGAGTCACGGCCCTCAAACTCTCGGTTTACCGCGGATGGATTAATCGGCGTTATTCAAGACGTCTTTCGCCGCTGGAGGTTGGTCCGCATTTTGCCAAAGTCAGTGCGTAGAGTTCACTAAATTCCTGTGCTCAGTGGCAGAGAACAACGACGACACGGCCTGGCTTTCCCTCTTCTCTTTCGCGCCCGTTGTCCTCCGCCTCCCCGATGGTGGGAAGGATGACCGGTCATTGGCGGTTATTGTCCGGAAAAACCTTCGCGACTTTGCTCAGGGGAAACGGTTTGACGATGGCAGTAGTCCTCTTTCAAACGTACGTCCCCGACAGCGGACAGTTGATACCGTCCGGCTAGCCATTACCAAGCTTTCGGAAGGCGACGACTCTTCGGCGGCCAGGGTCTTAATCTCAGAAGACACGCTGGCGCAGAAGCCTAGCGAGACGGTTTTGCTCTTGGATAAGCACCCGCCCGCGCCGTCACCTCTGTCCTGGCCCAGCCCTCCTCACGTGCCCTTGCCATCAACCACATCAGCCGACAATGTTCGATCTGCCATAAAAACGTTTTTGCGAAGTTCCGCCGCGGGCCTTGATTTGATCAGACCACGGCTTCTACAAGACCTGCTGTCCCCCGCTTTAGGAGCTGTCGCCGACCGCCTTGCGGCCGCCCTCGCCAAAGTCGTTGATCTTCTTCGCTGGGGCTCGCCGCTCTCCGAATGGCGACCGCTCATCTTTGGGGCCCGACTTTTCGTCCTCAAGAAGAAAGATGGCAGCGTGAGGCCCATTGCATGCTCATCTGCAATTCGGAGGCTAGCGGCAAAAATCGGCATCTTTGAGAACAAGGCAGACATCTCATGTGCTCTTGGTGACCATCAGCTTGGGTTTGCGACACCGGGAGGATGCGAGGCCGCAGTGCATTCGACTCGGTCCTTTTTGGAGTCGCGCTCTGAAGCTACCCTTGTGGTCAAGCTTGACTTTAGGAACGCGTTCAACAGTATTCGAAGGGACCATTTGTTGAGCGCGGTGAAAGCTTGGGCCCCGAGCATGTTCCACCAGGTGGAACTTGCTTATAAGGAGACATCCTGTCTTCTTCTGCCGCACGATGTCATAATGTCGCAGACTGGGGTACAGCAGGGCGACCCGCTGGGCCCGCCGCTGTTTTGCCTGGCAGTCAAAGAGTTAGTTGACTCTCTCGAGTGCCCGCTTAACGTATGGTACTTGGACGACGGTGTACTGGGTGGCGCCCCCGATGCAGTTCTGAGGGACATCCACAGAATCATCGAGTTCGCTGAACGGAGCGGCCTGGCTCTAAACTCTGCGAAGTGTGAGGTCCATGTTGTAGGAGGTGCTGCGGACTCTGAAGTGCTGGAGGCTCTCCCAGGGTGCAAGACTGTCAGCACGGATTTAGAGTTGCTGGGCGTACCTCTCTTTCCGCAAGGAGTTCCGGCTGCCCTCCAGAGGTGGCTGGCCAAGCTAGAAGATGCGATGTCACGCATTCACTTGGTGAGTTCTCATCGAGGCCTCTTTCTTCTGAGATCCTCCCTTTCGGCCCTACGTCTTAACCACTTGTTTCGAGGTGCAGATTGTTCACTGGCTTCTGGACTTCTTGAAAGACTTAACGACAGCATGCTGGCTACAGTAGAGGCGTTGCTGAACCTCAGTCTATCCACGGGGGCACGCCAACAAGCTCTACTCCCCGTTCTTTGGGGTGGCCTAGGGTTACCTGATGCTGTCTTATCTGAGATAGCTCTGGCAGCTTCTCTACACAGGTCTAGACCCAGGCTAGAACCCTCCTCGATTCGGCTGCCCTCACAGACTTAGAAGCCTGATTGGAAACAAGCCACCGTAGAGCAGTTGCCCTGTGCGGCCACGAGCCCGCCGAAGCTGGACACCAGAAAAAATGGTCAACAGCTCTATATGAGCAAAGGGTCGTAGACCTCATTGCGGGATGCACGACGGACGCCGACAAGGCCAGGCTGCGCGCCGTCTCCTCCAAGGGGGCGGGCGCATGGCTACACGCCATTCCCTGTGCCCGGATCGGGACCCTGTTAGATGATGAGTCGGTAAGGATCGCCGTCGGACTTCGTTTGGGAACAGACATTGTATACACTCATACCTGCGTCTGCGGAGACGTCGTCGGGCCAGACGGACGCCACGGGCTGTCCTGTATCGTCAGCGCAGGTAGGCGAGCAAGACATTAAGCCCTGAATGAAACCTTCAGTCGAGCTTTACGATCCAGTGGTCTGCCGTGCGTCCTTGAACCCGTCGGGCTAGACAGGGAGGGCGGCAAAAGACCTGACGGGCTGACCTTAACTCCGTTCGAGAGCGGATGCATGCTGGTTTGGGACGCGACAGTTACTGACTCATTAGCCCCTTCAATGGTCAGTGCTGGCGCGGCCCGGGCTAGTCATGCTTCGGCTCTCGCCGAGGCAAACAAGGTTAGAAAGTACCAGAACATCGGGTACCCGTACAAGTTTTATCCCTTTGCCTTCGAGACCCTTGGCGGGCCCGGTCCATCCACTCGAAGTTTGCTACAAAAGGTCGGGAAACGCCTAATTCTAGCCAGCGGAGACAAACGAGCGGGTGATTTTCTCAGACAGCGCCTGTCGCTGGATGTGCAACGGGGCAATGCGGCCTCGGTTCGGGGCACTCTCCAGAAATGGCTGGTCCCTACACTGGACCCCCCGTAACAATGCACACGTTTGCAGGGACTCAAATGTCATGTTCCCACCCTGAATGATTGATTACATTGAATAAATGGTATTTATAATAGTATACATAAATGTATTTAATATTTGCTCGACACGTATACCTAAACACGCATGCAACCTTTTTTTAAATTAAGGACACTTGTATTATATATATTATTATTATTATAAAGACACGGCAGCATAAAGGGACATATGGAGATCCGTAGGCATTCCTCAACGGTCCTTGTGACAGCATAGCGGTATGGTGTATCGTGTTCTCAATGAGCGTCACTTAAAGTAAATTTGATGAACAATAGGAACTGAACCAGCGACACATCGGTTGATGACAAACTTAGCTGGCGCACTAGCACTACGCCGTCACTATATATATATATATATATACACACATATGTATATATATATATATATAACCTCAATGGTAAGACAACAATTCGGTCCCTGTAAACGTGTGCACCGTTACGGGGGGTCTAGTGCAGGGCCCACCCGGGAGGGTTCCGAGGCCGCATTGCCCCGTTGCACATCTAGCGATAAGCGCTGTCTGAGAAACTCACTCGCTCTCTTGGCCTCTTTTCACTTTTCTGCAGCTGGTACTTTCATACCTTGCCTGCCTCGGCGAGAGCTGAACCATGATCGACCCAAGTCGCGCTAGCACTAACCAATCAAAGAGCTAATAAGTTTCTAACCATTGCGTCCTAA
This sequence comes from Dermanyssus gallinae, assembly GCA_003439945.1. NCBI lineage: Eukaryota > Metazoa > Arthropoda > Arachnida > Mesostigmata > Dermanyssidae > Dermanyssus > Dermanyssus gallinae. The sequence goes on along the minus strand of QVRM01000621.1, from coordinate 10,439 downwards.
ACCATAAAAGACGTTCGAGATTGGTTGCTCTCAGACGGAGTTAAGGTTAGGTCGTCTAGACCCTTGCCACCGTTCCTGTCAAGTCCAACGGGTTACAGAGCGTACGGTAGTCTAGTGAATCGTAAAGTTCGGCTTAACGTGTCATTTAAGGCCCGGCGCCTTCGCTCGCCTGGTCCTTGTAGTGTGCACCACCCCCATGACGAGGCGGCGACCGTTACGAGTTCGCCATTCTCTCGCTCAAACAACACACGTCCTCTGCCTGGCTCGCACGAACGACTACTAACTCATTTACTCTCATGCCTCCTTATATACTCACAAATTGCCCGCGCATGTAGTGGGTTCCCGCGTCTTAGGGTGGCGGCATCTTCTAATTGGCGCCATGTATTTAGCTTTCTTCGGCATTGCCGCTAACCGACGCTGTCTATGCCCGCGCTGCTTAACGGACACTGTAATCCTACATTCTCCCCCCTTCGCAGGCTTGTTTTGAATTCTATCCCGTCTTTACTTACAAACTCCCCTAAATGGCTTGGTGCGCGTCTAATGCGCCGTAGACGTCCTTCAGAGCGGTGCGCTGTCGTCTTCATGTTCATCATGCGGCGCACCTGGCGGCGGCTGGCCTCCGTATACTGACCCAGTCGCCGGGCACGACCGCACGAACCTGGTTCCGACTGCCGTTCTTCTCCCGTGTGCGTGCTCCTTCGGTTCGTCCACTCGCGCTCGCTCATCCTCATGTGCATCCTCCGCCGACTCCAGGCATTTGCCGTTGGCCCAACGATCCCAGCGTGGCCGCTCCTTCACGCCGATCGCCTGCACATTCTGCCGCGTCCGTACACTTCCGGCCGAAATGGCCAAACTTGCCACACTTTCGGCTCCTCACTTGTTTTACCGAGCACATTTCGGCCCCGTGCTCGTGCCTCGTCCATCCGCACGGCTGGCATCCATCCGTTCCGTGTTCTCACCCTGCCGCCAGTCTAAATCCGCTTCGTTCCGCCGGCCCTCGCTCACCAATTCGTGTCATGCTGCAATCCATACTGGCCACCGTGACGCACCTCTCCACGTGTAACGCGGCCGTTAGGGCCTGTTCGACTGCTCCGTACTCGTGACTTTTCCATCCGTACACCTGGCATCCACCCGCTCCGTGTTCTCGCTCTGCCGGCGGCGTTTGCCCGCTTCATTCCGCCGGCCATTCAGCTTTCCGCTACTCGTCACCTACCCGTGCCGTCCTGCGATCCACCTGGGTTCCGTGACGCACCTCTCCACGTGCAGCGCGGCCGTCACGGCCTGCTCGACTAGCAAGGCCTCCTAGAGGAGGAGCTTTCCTCTCACGTGTGGCATTTTTGCTCCCAGAATGAGCTGGCTCCTCAACACCCGGCCCCCGAACGTCGAGCTTGCACCCCACCACCACCGCGGTGCCGCTAGGTACTCACCGTTGTCGTCACCGGCAACGGCTGCCGAATTCCTCTTCGGCAACGGCTGCTCCCTTGTGTTCCTTGAACATTTCCTTTTGCTTCGTCATCATACTGACGTGATCGTCTCGCAGTCTTCCTCCGGCTCCGTGCCTGGTGCCATTCCCTCCGCGGTGTTGTTGGCCGGTCTATGGATGGCAGAACCGGAGGTGCGGGTGGCAGACCTGTGTGCATTGTTGCACTGCCTTTTCTTTCTTCCGGATCCTGTCGGCTGCGCCAGTTGTAGGGGCGGCGACCGTTACGAGTTCGCCATTCTCTCACTCAAACAACACACGTCCTCTGTCTGGCTCGCACGAACGACTACTAACTCATTTATTCTCATGCCTCCTTATATACTCACAGATTGCCCGCGCATTTAGTGAGTTCCCGCGTCTTCGCTAGTAGGATGGCGGCATCTTCTAATTGGCGCCATGTATTTAGCTTTCGTCGGCATTGCCGCTAACCGACGCTGTCTATGCCCGCGCTGCTTAACGGACACTGTAGTCCTACAGTCCTTTCAACGAACCGATGGGGTTATCGATCTTTAGCTACCTAAAGAGTCCGCCGACTATTCTCGTTGACGCGCAGCTTAATCGGGCTCGTCGCTGCACTGCGTAACTGCTCTACAGCGGCTTTGGGGTGCTCTGTTGCTCTACGGATCGAGCCTGACAGAGTTATCTCCGATTTGGTTAGGGGTGAGCTACTCCGCTCAGCAAGCTCGAAGGCTGTGTGAGTGTCCCTGAAGAACAGGCACTCTAGGGAGCCGACTTACTCCTTCATATCCAGGCAAAATAGAAGCTGCATCCCAGTCTGCAAGATTATAACGTATTTGGAGAAACAAGGTGCAAGAGGGCTTTTTATAAACCAGTTCAGTCATCGGGTGGAATATATTTGGGAGCTAAACTTTGACCGCAGCTAAGGGCGTTTCTGAAAATAAGCTTGACGACCGGAAATATTGCCTTCCAAAAGCGGGCTCGAGAACTTCTAATCGAATTTGAGAAGGGCCGCAGCTCTCTGATCTTGAGTCGCATTACGAGATCCGACAAAACTTGGGTGCATTTCTATGACCTTTAGGCTTCATTGCATGGATCTAGCGATTCAAGAAGAGTATCGAAAGAGAAAAAACTACTACTACGACCCGTCTTTTGCCAAGAGAGGTGACGCGCGAACGGTTGCATAAAGCCTCCACGCACAATCGGTGTGGTCGGGCGGTGGCGCAGCGAACAGTGCAGTGCTCATTCACAAGTAGAAAGTCCAAAAAAGCGGATGCTCCCTTGTTACCAGTGCGTACGATAGTGCTGCTGCTGCTGACGCTGCTTTCACCGCTGTGTCGCCTCCCCGCCGATCACTACTACTACTACTACTAGTTATTATCGTTATTATAGCAAGCTCGAGACAGAGAGCATCGTGCGAGCTCACCTTTTTGTAATCACACCCCCTGGTGACACGCAATTTTGCCTCTTGCGGAGGTAGCTTGACGCGGCGAACCGCGCGGCGAAATAAGCTCGACATACTCCGCCGTCGACAGACAAAGGCGACGACGCGACGAGCGTCGTCGTCGTCGTCGTCGCCCGTTGCTAATGACAGGATCTCGGCGGGATAGATCGCTTGGTCGGTCGGTCGGTCGGTAGAGTCCCGAGAGCCCCCCGACGAGAAGTCGTTGGACCCGGTCGCCCGGTCTGGGCAGGCCGGATCGAGAGTTGACGGGTGAGTCGAGGGCCATACCTATAACCCGCTCGTTCACCCCAGACAACTCCGTTGGCAAGACTCACAACGCGCTAACCAATCGTCGACCTGCGCGCGCCACATCCCGACACATCCTCAGAAGTCTACCATCCGTTTACGTGGAGAGAGCGCCTCTTCACGCGTGTAAGTCTGTGTAACGACAACAAGGGAAGAACAACGCTGAAATATGCTGCGAGGTCTTGGAAAATGCTGCTGCTACTGGCCGCAGTAAGCCAGAAAAGTACCGATATATTGGGCTATATATATATATATATATATATATATATATATATATATATATATATATATATATATATATATATATATATATATTTAAGCGTTCCTTATTATATGTAAAGTATTTTAAAATTAGTTTGAGATTTGAAAATAATATAAAACAAAAAGGCTTGTGCTATGTCAATGTTTTATTGTAATACTGAGTGAACTGTAAATAAAAAAATGGATGAGGTGATAAGGCTTTTTTTGCTTCTTGTATGCTGTATACGAGACACCGAAGCGTTAAGTCCTTTTTTGACTTAAATACGGCTAAATTACATGTATGCATACTGTTTACATGTTGGTTGTTAGTTCGCTAAAAACTATGCGACAAATCACCGAGTGACTACATGAAAATTAGCCATGGACTTTAGGGTGTGTAACGCAATCATCGTCATTCACGTTCGTGAGCACAATTTCGTGTCAAAGTTTACAAAAGCAAAACAAAATAAAATATCCTGGTGTGCACCAGACCAACTCCCCAGAAGATGTCAACTAGAATACTACTAAGGCAATGCAAGGCCGCATGTGACTTCACCCAGCTTCCGTAAGATAGCATGCTTCGAGTGGGAAATATTGCCGCATTCACTGTACCCATCAGACATTGCACCATACTCTCTACTTAGATGCCTGCACAACTATACTAAAATTTGTTTTCCCAGAAGCAGCAAAGCACACGTGGAGACATTCTTCGAAATGCAGAAATCAGAATTCATTGACATGGAAATTCCAGTTACTTTCCGCCGAACGCAATTTATTTACAAATATATATATATATATATATATATATATATATATATATATATATATATATACATGTACATATAGGACAAGCAAAGCAAACATGTGTAGAGTGTCTAAAAGTGTTTTTACTTTTTATGTATATATATATATATATATGGCATGCAAAGCAAATATTTGCAGAGTGTATAGAAGTGTTTTTAGGCAGCTTTCACAGGCAGTAGAAGCAAGGCGCCGCTGAAAAGGCCGAGGGAGAGCTGCCTTAAGGAGGTGATCAAGCACGCTTCGGTCCAGGAGTCTCGGCACAGTAGTCTGAACGCCGTAAGCCGTCTGCGCGAAGGCTGACTGAATGTGCTTATTGAAGCAGGTGTACGATGATGGCTACGGATACGCTACGCTAACTCGGTCGTGTATGTCATGAGGTCTTCGTCACCATCAGGGAAAATAAAATATCCCCCTCTCTTCTCGCACCTCGTCATCTACCTGTTCCACGTACGCCTTGACGCCGCAACGCTCAGTCGGAGGCCTTTTAGAGAACAATGGTGAGTCGAAGACTGAATACATTCCAGCCGCCCCGGTGCGAACCACCACTGGGTTCGCCGATCAACAAGTTTGCGATGTGGTAGCGCGGACGGGTTTGTTTGGGGTTTGAATACCACCTCTTCCTGTCGGAAAAAGAACGTTGAGCACAAAACATAGCTGAGGAGACAACAACAACAACAATTCCAGTCCTTGCATCTATTTGTCGTCTCCGAGAACTAGGAGTGCCTGTCGAGGGTCTTCTTATGGTGTATAAAATGCTATTAGTGCAAATTCTTTGTTATGGTATCTCTATTTGGAGAGTTCGTAATAAAGGTATAGCTCATAGGGCCGAAGTCGTTCAGAATAATGCCCCCAGGGCAGTATTTAACTTGCGCCGTAGCAATTCGTTTCGTAAGTGTTTTCAAGGTTTTAGGCTTTTACAACTTAATGATATTTACGGGGTAAAAATTGCCATGCTTGCATTTAAGATGTATAGAAGAGTTATTCCGGATGATGCTGCTTTTTCTATGAGAGCTGCTGTTAGACGCACAACTCGACGTACAACGGAATTTGTGAGGCCAGTAGCTCTAAAGCAGTCCACTCGTCATGCTCTCGCGTACACCTTGCCGACTATCTGGACCGAACTTCCCATAGAAATTCGTGTATTCACCTTAGTCAGATTATTTAAACGTGAGGTTAAAAATGGGGGTAACTAGTTACCCGTCAATAAGTTGAAGAAAGCGTGTCACGTATGTGAACGGGAGAACTTTTTAGAGACTTCAATTGTAACCTTCGTATGGAGTAAGACATTTAAAATATGAAATAGATAATGTTGGTGCTAATACACACAATTTAAATATTATTATATACGAGAACTTAAGCATTGTGAAATTGCGGTTCCGTGAATAAACCTCAAATTGAAATTAAAATTGAAAAACGACAACAACCACAACAACGACAATAACGACAACAATAAAAACAACGACAATAACGACAACAACATCCGGCAGCAATACCGGCGGCATTTTTTAACTCGATGGCTGTCAAAGTCTTTTTTGTATATTGACGTTTTCTTGTTTTAACGTCAGAAGAACTTGTACTGCTCGCAGCTTAAGCATTAAGCAGCTAATTATAGCAGTTAGGTAAGCTCGCGTGTGTGGCATTCACGATTCCATAGAATTTATCGAACATTTGGACAGTGTGGGACACGATCGTTAGGCTTTGGAGGAAAACGACTTCGTTCGAGGACTAGCGGTAACAATTAGTTGAAAGAGAGGTGTGTTCTATGAGAGCTTTGCCTTAGGCAACCAATCTATCGACAATGCAAATCGACTGCTCGCCAACCGTACCACCACCACCACCACTACCAAGCGCTGCGACTGGCGGAACATACGTAGGCTAGTTATCGAATTCGCCAGGCAATCACGCCAGCGAATAATTGCCATTCTCGCCACTCCTTATCCTCGTTGATGAGTCGAGTACAAACTAATTGGAGAAAGCATACCTCTCTTCACGACGAAAGTCAGAGTTGATGTACATGCCACTGAAAGTCGTTGGCTTCCTCCTTGCCTCTGCCATACTAGTTTTTCGTGTATTATTAGTCTTTAAACTGTGCGCGCAAGTTCTTCCTTGTGGCGGCCCTATATAGACGGTTGTTATAGACGTTATCGACATGATATCTTATTTCTAAGACAGTGCAGGACAATGCCATATGTTGCTACCCTTCGTAAGCGCCGGCGACTGGAGTACTTTGCAAACACCAGACGCCGTGATTAATGCACATAACGTACCCGTGACAATGTAACAACGACGGAAACGATAGACGTTATGTGCAGACAGATGGCAAAGACGAATCTCCTGCTCGTCCCTATACATGTCTAAAATATTTCACTAGCGTCTTGGTATAATGAACATTTGTCTACAGGAGAAGCCAGGTCTTTTATTGTTCACAGTCTAAAATACATGTCTTTTAAGCTGAAGCACTTGCCTGCGCAGTTGTACAGCCTCCAGATGGGTTTTTACCAGACACTCTTTACGCCAAGAACTAAATAGCATTAAAACAGAATTTAGTAGCCATAAGTTGGCGCTTGCTTAACTTATTATTATTATTATGATTATAGTTGGTTGATAGAAAAGTAGTTTCATTAGCATCATTCTTATCTAAACTCTTATTAGAGAGTGTCACTGTTGACACTGATACAGGGTACTTCTAAATTTCCTTCTTCTTGAATACATGTAGAACTTTTGCCTTGCGAATATTATAAGGGAGCTTTATCCAGGCTTTTGCTGCAGAGAAGATAGCCGCATGCATATTGTATTCGTTCGTGGAGCGAAGATATAACGGCGGTATATCGTACAATATTGCTATAGCGATATAACGAGTGGTCATGAGATAACTGCCCTAAAATTGTTTTCAAAGAGCAGCATCAGGGGGCCTCCGTGATCAGGAGGCGGAGACTCCAGGAGGAAGCTTTGCCATTGCACATCGGCAGAGCTGAGACCTGCCCCTTTCTCAAACTGAAGAAGATGGGCCATGTAGTTTTTGGTGCGTAACTATATTCGCAATAACTAAGCTCAACCGCATTTAGTACAGACACTACCAAGCTCACATACTAAGCACAGTCTTCACTGCGTAGAAATCCTTTGCTAATCATTTATTTTATTGGCCGATAAATGATGCGTTTGATATTCATGCAAAAGCGGTGTTTAACAACATATATATATATATATATATATATATATATATATATATGGACAAGAGGCTATATTTTTTGTATATCATATATACTCCTAAATTTCACACCTAGGCAATAGTCAACCTCAAGCTTTGGGTGTCTCACTTGAAAAATAACCACATATATTGTATAGGCTCCATTAAGTGCTCATACCTAGTATCCTGCTCTAGACTGCAGCATTGCGCTTATTATGGACTGATTGCGATTGCTTGAAAGCATAAAAATTGTACTTTGTGATTTGAAACGCGCTGCAATGCGCCTTAACGCTGACAACACCATGCTGTGTCTCTGGTCCTGGACTGGGGAAAGCGTGGTACACAATGAGCTACTGCAGGCAACGACTAGAAGTGAAAACTACCGTGCCAGAAGCATGGTTGGTTACAACAAATCGTCATCGATAAGAGCCCCCTAACTAAAGCTCCCCGTAGGCTGCTGGAATTCTGATTGGATATTCAGCTTCTCCTATGCATCGTTCCGACCTTGCTGCTTCGCTTCAGTTACTATCGGCTTCGCTCACTTCAGAACGATTTGAGAAGCAAAATCTTTTAAAGTTTGAAAGGAACGAATGAATTTTTGCAGACGTTTCTGACTGACTCTATACATGTTGTACATATTAGTTCTCTCATTCTCTCCCTCCCCCCCCCCCTCTGTCTGCCTGCGTGTCTATCGAGGGGTAAGCAAATCCGGCTCTGAATATGCCTGGCTCTCTGATACTGTCGTGCCGTAGTAAGCAAAGTTTTGCTTCGCCACTTTCTCGACTCGTCGAAGATGGGTCTGAGGATTACGATATTATTATTACGCCGCACGCCTGATGAACTCGGTTTGTTTTGCCTGCACATTAACACTAGAGAACGGTCTGTTTGGCTGAACGTTCGCGCGGATGACAATCCGCGCCCTTGGAGTTCAGAATTGCCGTGCTGCCTCCGCCTGGATGATCTTAATGTTTTCGATGCTAACCCATGCTTATATGGTACGAACATAGCTGATGCAAAGAATCATTATTCGCTGAGATGGTGTTAGGAGACACCCACAGACTCAGACACGCCACAACGCCGTAAATGATGTGTTCGTTGGAGCCTCGAGACAGGCGGGCTTTAGAGATGTGCGCGTCGAGCCGACACATCTGTGTGGCGATGTAAACAACAGTACCCCCGACGACAATTTCCCGCACCGAAGGCGACGTTGCACTCTAGACGAAGGAGACAGGACAAGATTTGTCATTCCGAAGCCTTGACGACGAGCACATCATTTGTGCGTTCCTCGGTTAGCACATCGTCTCAGTAGTTCGGCGCGACAACTGTAACAAGAGTGAGTCTTAACACACTCTCAAGGGCAAGAGACCTTGAGGAACTAATATATATATATATATATAGAGCGACAATTGTCTCCCGAGACACTGTGCACTGGGAATATTACCCTGTCTCGTATAGAGTGGGTTGAGATCACTTCAGCAGCGTGCCGCGGACGGACGCCGCGTTTCCGCTATATATATATATGAGGAGCTCAATCTGCACATTTGCTAGTTGGCAACAATTTGGTAACGAAACAAGTTAAAAGTTATTATTATTATTACAGCGAGCACCATCCGGCACCGTTAGAGCGTTGTCGCGTTGGCCACAAAGGGAGTGAACAGCATACACCCTTGGACGTGGGGCATACAGGGGCTGACGTCTGAGGGTGTGAGCTTGAGTTGTGGGGTCAGTCAACGAATAGCCTGGCGTATGTCACGTAACCAACGACGTCGCGTACGATATGAGCGTGGCTGGCGGTATCGGGGGCGTCTTTCGGAACCGCTCGCCGTCGCCGCCGATATTTTGACACCACCACAGACGATCTTGGGCTGGTCTTGGCGAGTCAGGCCGCCAAGGCCGTGCGCCTGCCCGCCGTTCTTGTCCTTGAACAGATGAGAAATAGCCGTTCACTCGCGTTGGAAACACGACGGTACACTACTTGTACACCGGTAGTCCTCTCACTCAGACAATAATGCTTCGCTCGAAGTATTGTCACCCATCGGCGAGAATCCGTGAAGACCCGTCCTACTCAAATATGCATTCAGCCATCTATCTACTCGGCCGTCGACCACTGTTTGTGGGTTTTGAAATAGAAACAGCCTACATTTTGCGCCACAGACAGCAAGTTAGTTGTGCTAGTTGGCATCGTGCGTGTTGTAAAATCGGTGTAAGTTGTTGGTTTTATGATCATATATATATCTATATATATATAATATATATATATATATATATATGTATATCACATGTACGCGACGTGGTTCTGCATGAAAATTAGCAGCCCCCTATATATCACACTGCGCCACTCGACAACAATGCTACGCTGTTTTCTTGGCGCTATCGCGCATGAGGATGATTGCAGTCCCCATAGAGATTTGCTCAGTGCTTTATGTATTCTTGCCAGCGCTTTGCATGGCGCTTGCATGAGGGGAGGCACGTATGATAATACACTCCACAGGGCAGAACTAATGCGGAGCGACTCGCTCCGAGCTAATGTTTCGGAGAAAACAAAGGGATCAGTCGGAAACATTTTGATCTCGCATGAGCTCGAACCGGGCGACAGATTTACACGTTGAGAGTCGCGCTCTTGTTCCGTTAAGATATCATAAGATAGTCTCATCTGATACCTAATACCGATATACCTCCAGTTCGTACCACTTCTAGTAAACCATCCGTGTACGCGCGCATTAGCGTGTCACTTACGTTCAATTTAAAGATTTATACCAAAACAGTTTCATGCTTACCGCCACATGTCTCTTTGCGCACCCATAGGGAAATGACTTGCTGAATCTATGGGACGCAATGGGTGAAGTAACGTATCGTTGTGATACCACCCCTTTCGTACCGCAATAAGTAAATAGCGCGCTTGTTTGGAACTACCGTACTTTTGGTTACCCGAAACCATTATTCTATAAAGGGCGGCAATCATCTGCGAAAATAAAATGCTTCTTTACTTTGATATGAAACATAGGGTAATACCATATATT
>QVRM01000620.1:0-37740 GCA_003439945.1 Dermanyssus gallinae | reverse complement strand
TAATTTTAACGATTTGTTAGACGATGACAACTATTTTGACTACATATATCTGGTTAACTAAATATAACTTTGGCAACATCTAGCATTGACACATTGACATCGATCAACAGTTAATCAGTTCCGGTCAATGTTCTAAGAAAATTCTCATGAATATGAAAACGCTTCTATTACAACAGCTGATTTGTCTTTAGTATGACTTATTTGCAACATGTGCACATTTAATTTCGTAGTCAACTTATGATGAAAGATCCCACCATCTGTCTAGCTGCTGCGTGAAGTATCTGCGCGCAACCGCGTTGTGAGTACACCCCAATTATTGCGTTTTAGTGAACGACGTCTTTGACGGCCCTTCAATGTTCTGCGAGCGCACAGACAAAACAATTTATGCGTTGACTAGTTGTGTGGAAAAATCGACTTAGACGGGTAACCATGTGCGAACATAGAGAGAGAGGGCGAAACAAAATAATGCATTCGAGAAAGCGAGGGAAGGAGAGAAAAAAAAACAGGAACAAAACCAAGGAGACTGCACAGATGACTAAGAAAAATGCAATGAATAAAGGAAGTGTACAGAAAGCGATAAGCTACAATATGTGGCAATAGCAATAAATAATAAAGGAAGACGTATACAGAAGCTGTATAGAGATGAAAACTTTTAGAGAAGAGACTTAGCGAGGAAAGTCTTATAGAGAAGACATATTGCGACAAAATGACTTAGAGGACGTATGGCGAGGAAAGTTTATAAAAAATACATATAAGGAAGATATTTATAGAAAAGACATATAGGAAAGAATACTCATAGAGAAGACGTAAAGCGATGAAGATAAATAGAAAACAAGGAGACGAAAGAAGAGGAATTAGGCTGGGCCTGGTAGTGGGCCACAAACCGAGCGTGGTGGGAGGATAGGCTAGTTAGTGGGGCTCGCTCATTACTGTTGGTGTTTACTTAATAATAGGGGGGGCGTAAGCTTCGTCTGCGAACGTCTCCCACGTGGCGACAAATCGTCGATGTACGTACAAATAGCACATAAGTCGATGGGGTCGTTCGGAAAGTGTCGGCGGGAACCGGACCGCACATCTCTATAGGCTGGTCGGTGTGTGTCCTATTATTTGTTTTTTTCGAGGACTATTAGCGGTGCACAAACGGACACCGCGGCAAGGAAGCTCCCTGCAAACGCAGACCGGCGGTATTCGAGGACACTGCGGTCTGCTGCCACAAACTGCTTTAGGTTCTGCTGCTGTTGCTGCTGAGACTGCAGCTAATTCAGCTGCTAATGTTGTAGCCGGTAGAAAGCTCTAAAAGTGTCGTTCAACTCGTGTCCAAGAGAAGAAGATATGTCGTTTCGCCTCCCTCGAAAGGCCCTCGATCGCCAGTCGCCACATACACACAACATCGGCGGTAGACCGGGGCGAGGGCCGTTGTTACGATGGGTGCATGTAAACCGGCAGGCGGCCACAGACAGTGATATTTAATCAATCATTCTGATTAAGTACGTTCGTGTTCAATTCGTTTGCTTTCACTGGCTTGGGCGTGTTTTTCTTTTTTTTTTGCTTTCATTCCACTCAGAGGCCAACAACAACCAGCACACGGCGCCTTTGAAGTGGAGAATAGAAGAAGGGTCGCTTTGTTACCCAGTCAGTTCCCCTCGCCCGCTTCCCGTTACCAACCCGCCGCTGTCTATGTGTCCGACAGCCGTCATACCGGCTCTGCTTGTTCTGTTTAAGTAAGCCGGATGATGGACATGTACATATATGATCATGTCGTTCGTTGATTGGCGGTGTCTAATACAGACGGGCTCAGGAATATCTTCTTCTATTGGTATGAATATGATTAGGCTCGTCAAGCCCTCCTTGAATGCTTGCACGTGTATATATATATATATATATATATATAACATATATACATATATATACTCACATGCAGATAGAGTTTCATTAAGATTTTAAATATTTGGTTTGAAGTATTGGCTCATCTATATATATATATATATATATATATACAGACATATCTTCATAGCGATTTGAAATATTTTATATTTATATATATATATATATATATATATATATACAGACATATCTTCATAGCGATTTGAAATATATATATATATATATATATATATATATATATACAGACATATCTTCATAGCGATTTGAAATATTTTATATATAATATAATATATATATATATATATATATGTTTATGCGTCAATGCTGTAAAAAGTATACATAGTCATATTTCGTAGGTGCGGTAAGCTTAGCGATAATATGTTCGTTTCGCAGACACCACTACTACTTCAGTTCCAAAAAACACGCGTTTCAAAGCAGAGCGCCAGTGTTCTTAATGTCTAAAAGTCACAGGAGTTGGCCAGCGCGTACACTTGCCTTCGATACATACATCGATATGCGAATTGTATGCATTCTGTGTACGCTTCTGTGCATGTGTGGACGTATGAAAAACGAATGCGGGTGTTTACCTCATCAACGCACGGCTGGGCACAATGACCGAGCAGTGAATAGACGGAATTGACAATTTCGAGCATCTCCTCGGCCGTGATGCAGCCATCCCGGTTTCAGGTCGTACAAGTTGAATACCCACTCCAGTTTTCTCAGTCGGTGATCCTCGCGATAACACGGAGAGGCCTTGCACAAAGTCCTTCTCGCACGATACCACATACACACACACGACATGGATATACCAAACAAAAAAAACACCTTGCATGTGAGCAATTTAGCAACTAAAAAGCAACGACCACAACAGCAGCAGCACTCACGACAATCATAACGAAAACACTAACAGAAGCACATAGAATAATTAAAGCAAATACCATGAGACCATAAGATAGTAGCAAGCATAAGAACAAACAAAATCTAGCAGCATTGACAAACCGACTCGCATTTATTAGTCTATGGAACCATAAGCATCTGTTACCTCGATTATACTATATGTTAATATATATATATATATATATATATATATATAAGATCCACGATTCAATTGGTCGCCATGAACACGATGAATCATGCCTTACACGCCTATACTACACATAACTTGTAGAAATCAATTTTAATGTTTATTTCATTTAATTAAGTCACTCAATTACTTTTTTAAACAATGATATATATATATAAGAAATTTCCGACTGAGCATTTTGCTGAAACCTGTAAGTTACCTACATAGTGCAAAGTACGTCACTCGTAACAACAACAAAAAGGACCCGCCAGAGCATGCAGTCCAGTGACAGAGCCTGGAAGCGGATCTGCAAAAATTGCCGCGGAGGAGGAACTCACTTTGAAGTTAATGGTGCCAGTCTTATCCTTGTCGAGGACTCGGAACACGTAGTGCGCGTAGAGGGTAGTGTCGGAGAGCGGAAAAACTGACAGTACATATCCTTGAATACCGCCTCGGTGACGAGGCCACTGGGGCACGTCTGAAACGAAACCGTAGCAGCAACAGGTAGGCCCGAGCCAGGCAAAGCCGCTTCCGTCTCTTAGGTAAAAATATGTATGAACCTAAGGTATGAATGTGCGTGTGGACGCATACGTGACGTCACTGTATGTGTAGGTGGATTGCTCTTTATATATGTATATATATATATATATGTATATATATGCATATATATATATATATATATATATATATAAAAAAACACTGGTCTGCGCAGATACAGCGTGTACTTATGCAGTGCAATTAGGAGATTAGGAAGGCACAGCAACCAAGTTTGGTACGCGCTGTCAACGGCGGTCATCAGGTCATTTTCGAAAGGCGATTCCCTTTTGGAGAACAGATCAAGGCGCACGACGAAAGGCAAATCCCTTGTGCGGTCGTCAATAATGAACAGACCAGCAGCGACAGAACCAACTTCGGCAGCGCTCCGCACCGTGATGTGAAGCTACGCTGACCTTTCCCCCAATAGCTGACCTTATGTCCAACCTACGGGCACGACCCCACAGCAACAGCTGCGGCCGTCACGTGGTCACTACTACTATCTTGAGCAGCACTACATCCTTTTCTGAGGACTAACAAACAGCCATCAAAGCAATAGCTACAACGTATACTAATATATATATTACGTTGTAGTGCGTTGTGCTTCACGACAACGTATATATATATATTTTTTTTTTATGGGATCGTCTTTTCCGGACGGCAAATTTATTTAAGTTCAATAACTCTCATTGAGCTTGAGATTTCCATTATTACATAAATTCAAACAATTATAACTATTCATGTAATTTTGCAGAAAAGGCTATCCGCCCCGTGCCTTGCACTATATAATATATATATATTATATATAAATATAGTCGGAGAGTAGAGTAGTAGAGATAGAGATAGAGAAGAGAGATAATATGAGAGAGGATATATGAAAGGCTATATGAGTGATAAGAGTAAGAGATAGATATAGATATATATAGTATCATATCGACTATAGATTAAATATTATCTATATATTTATGCTAAATAATATAGTATAGTAGATATAAATATAATCTTATATATATATATATTATATATATTAACAGTAGATATCAGGTGGCAAAAAAGGAATTATAGGAAAATGCATTTCCATCCAAATAATTCTAATTCAGTAACAATGTATGTGCCGGCAAGTCGCCGTGATGGAGGCTTCCAAGAGCTGTTTGCCCAGAGTTCAGCTCTTTGCGTTGTACACAATTTTCTTAATTGCGCAGTACAATTCTCTTATCGACCGTACAGCCAGACTGCAAAACAATTTACGAAAAAAATTATTTTCGTGTAATGTAGTAGAATAAACGTGAAATAAAATTTGGTGTTGATTCTGCTCCGTCTGAATTTCTTCGATCGACTCTCTCCTTGAAAACTGGAAATCCCACTGCAAAGATTAGACTTTGATCTCAATGCCGTTACCATATACCCATGATTCGCCTTCCGTAATCAATCTCTAAATCAAAAATAACACATCGGTCAAAACGGTTACAACTGATCTATAAACTATCTCCAATTCTTCAGCTATCCCCTTCATAGTAATGCTTTTACGCTCTGACAACTACATTTTAGATTTAGCTCGTAATGGGCTAAGCTGCCGGTAGCACGATATAGTCTAAATGGATCTATCGAAATCGCGTTTTCGTTACTGGATTCGTATATAGGCTTTTTCCAGCAGAGGTATGGAGCAGCAGCAGGGCAATAACAACCACGTCCAACAAATACAACCAGCAAGGCCGGCGCTCAAACTTACGACTGTTTTTGCTAATCATGGTTGCCATGGCAACGCCCCATTTCGAAAGGTGCGGTAGCCGCCTAAGCAGCGGCCGCTACTAAATTATTCGCCGCGATTCGACGATTTCTGAGTACGATATGACGAACTTTTCAACGTGTTCTTCTGCTATTGACGTCGAAGTCCTTCCCGACCCGATCTTTGGTCTCACCACGTTCGTCGCGCAATGATGGTGCCATGTATACATTATGTTTCGAAACACTGTTTGATCACCGTAAGTAAAACTTGGTCCGTGTGTAGCTGATAAATGGCGCTTGCAAGCAAACTAAACTGGAAGAACCGGAAACTTAGTGGTTTCGGTTTATTTTTGAAATTCGAAATACTATCACTTGCCGATTCGTCCTCGTATCTACATATAAAATAACACACGATAATTTATTTATTTTTGATTGAAAAGTTACAGGGATAGATGCAGTAAGCTTGTCACCGAAGCAGCCCCTCGTTATGTCCCTTGTTGCTGCTGCATTACCGGGCTGGACCGCCAGAAATATTCGTTAAGTAGTCAAAAGCTACATTCCTATCTGTTGCCAACCTTCTAGAGGAACGACCATGCAGCTTTATGTGTGTTGCACTGGTGAATCCTGCAAAGGGTCTGCCATCCCACGTGTGGGGGATGAGGGGCGCCCTAGGTGGCGACAAGTCTATATGTTGTTGGTGGTAGGGACTCGGCGGTGTCTCGCCTGGCGGGGGCGTAATCTACGTCCGCAACTTGCTGGTCTAGATACCTTGAGTGAAGCGAGCGCAATGGGCTCATCAGATGTTCAATCCGAACTGGATGCGACAATCTTACGGTCTACTGAGCCGTAGAAGTAATAAACTGCTTTGGACGTTGCCGGATTCGTTCATACAGCCGGTTTGTCTTCCAAAACGGCCGCGGGTGCTTGGATTGGACATGGCAAAGCCACCGGTGTTAATAGAACTCCTTTCCCACGCAATGGCGTAAATTAAGCACAAGGAGAGGCTGATCTGTGCGCGCCTTCATAGCTTACGCACTTCGGTGCGTTCTGACAGTCCTTGACCAAGTGTTGGTGCTTGTCGCATTTCACGCATGCCACTTAAGCGCTGCAGGGCGACGCGTAATGACCTAAGCGCTGATATTTAAAGCATCAACTAGGATGTGGTGGCCTGTCAGCCATGTCTCGCAACACCTTCGAAAAAAAGGACCGGTCTGAGCTACTTGTGCGACGTGAGCGAACCCTCCCAAGCGGCTTAGGGTTCTTGCATTGCCAGAACTTCACAAGCAAATTAATCAAACAAAGCTTGAAGGCAGCACAACCGGACGTCGGCTATCCACATTGTGGATTTGGAAGCCAAGATACACGGTGACTAGTCAAACTTTCTTAAATTTGAGCAGCAGCACCTTCCTCGTTGGGGCTGCTGTTTTGGGGCGAAATCTGCTTGTTTTCGAATGCACTTGACATCGATAACGCCGGTAAGGCTAAGTTCTTGCGGAACCTCTTCCTGGGCTGACATGACCCATGACACCGCAGATGCTGTTGATATTTCTTGACGCCGCTTTGGCTTGCAACCCAGGCAATTCCTGCTTGTTGCCGAAATTCTATATATATATATATATATATATATATATATATATAACAGTGTAATTACTAATACTTGTTGTACCACAAACACAATTGCCGGACGTTAGCCTCTATCATCCCGGAGTCCCAAGCTAACGTGGGACACTATGGGAATCGGACATCAAGGGGTGGGGGATTACGAAATGAATCACCATCAACCTGTCACCAAAATGATCCCTGTGACTGTGCATTCGGAATGTGTAGTTATATGTGTGCAATCGGAAAATGTTCCTGTATTACACGTGATATCATTGGTTCCTCTATCGAACAACTTGTTCTCTTACAGTCTTACATTTTGTGAAGTACCGTGCGGCCAGCCGCATTGGTATCACAAATATTTGTAATTTTACTATCATTGTTTCGTTTGACAAATGCTTGTTTTAACCAAATTTACAATCCCCAAACAGTGTTAAAAGTTATCGCTGGAAATACGGATATACTATGCATAACTGTGTGTGAAAAAGAACAGAGCATACACCTGTGCTAAATGCACAAGAGTGAGAGCTTAAAGTCAATGGTTCCAATGTTGAAAAAGGTTACGTTTATGAAATTTAGAGGTTGTAATGAACTAAAAATTGTACCCTTAAATTGGAGTGGTGAGGCCGGCTGCAAATGGAAATTGATTAAAATGTTTTTAAGCTGGGATTCTAGGCAATTCAGACAATGTAGAATTTTCTCAAATGCGTGGGTATGCTCAGTTTTTCAATTAAGTAATGCATTCTCTCGCCATGCATTTTATAATCTATGTCGGACAGCCACCCTAAAATCACAGTTGAAAATAAATCATTAAAAAATCTTCGCACTCCTACACGAAACTCTTCCGCTCCCCATTTCCATTAACAAACATTATTTTTCCACAGAGCGTCACATACGAACCTGTTTGAATCCCTGGTAGATCCTCTTGATTTCATCTCGGTTAAACTTGGTTGTCTTGCAGAGGTTACCGATAGCTTCAGGCTTGCATCTTGCTGAGCTCGTTTCGAGTTCGTCGATTGCTTTCTCTGCAAATCGAACACACAAGGCGACAATAAATGGACGATAATAAAAGTGCACTGAATGGTCGGCTCTTGCTAACATTAGATCACAACAAGCTTGGCGGAACTTTATTATGCAAGTGATGCCCCATATTAGAAAAAAAGTAATATGTATTACACTTGGACTAAGTGGACAAGAGCGTTAGTATATTAACAGATTATTAGCCCATTTCAACGGCGCTAGAAGAAATAAGGATCCACTGAAAGCTTCTCGTTTAAGGCGAAATAGTTGTGAATATAAGAGTTTTGCTTTCCTGTTATGCAGAAAGTAGAACAGTACGTGATTGAGTATCACATGACCTACGTGTGCGAAAAATTATCGAAATTGGCTTTGAGCTGTATGTGGCAAGACCAATGAAGACTTCCGAGTGGAAAGGTAATTGTGGCCATAATGACTACTGTTAGGTACGCCATGCAAGAGTTAAGTCACGTTTTTTGTACCCCCAGTAAAAAGCATGAATCCTGCGTTACGTGCATTTGCAGGCCTTGTGAAGCGCTGTGGACAAGGTAGCGTAGAAGTGAATGTAATGCGAGGCTATCGTTAGCCAGCTTGGCAATGATATACTAGCATACGGGTGTCCCATTACGTAATGGAATCTTAGAGCATACCTGACCTAAACGATGACAAACACGTTGAAGACATATACGTGCTACAATTAGAGCATACAATATATACGCTAATGGTAATTAATTTGCTACAATTAGAGCATAATATACATACGTTGGTGTGCGTAGACAACAAACGCATTAAATGTAATGATTCATAATTGATTGGGAATCGGCAATGAATACTTTAGTTGCAACATTTTCCCTTTCTTGTAGAGCGCACTCCAGCAACAACAGATTGCTTTTGCTCTCTAAAATAACAAGCAGACATCTTTGCTGGCAGGGTTCTAAATTTATTGTTAGCCTCTGTCTAAGCAATATTCGTCATCATATGAACGAAATCAGCAAATCATGAGAGCAAAACATGTTAGAACACAACCTGCTAAATAGGTGGGAGCTTAAAACAGCTCGCTTTAAGCAAACCGACAGCTCGACGGCCTTTCTCATATCTGCGCAAATCATAACTAGTTATGTGGCATGAGTAAACGCATTCAAACGTATGCACGTCTAGTGGGTTGCTTCAAACGTCTTTGTGTAACGTCTTGCTTGTGTAGCTCTTGCGCCACTTCAGCTTTGTCTCCCGAGATTTGTCGACAGACACGAGCTCCACGTGTCGTAAGCGATCATCGTATTGCTAACCAACGATGTTTTATGGTAATTTCGCGTTAGACTATTCAGCATTCAACACATGTTTCATCATTTCAAGCTTAGGACCGACTGATCCACGATCAACTACTGTTCACATGGAACCCATTCCCAACTTCAGTGCTCAAGGTTTCCAAGCCCGTAGAGGATGGAGGATGGCCTAGAATTGAAAACAAGTTCTTTCAAAAATGTTTCAATTCTAGATTATTCAGCGGCATACGTTAACTAACTCACGCCAACATTCGAGTTCTGCTAATTATCATAAGCCCTTCGGGCGCTACTGTCGCCAAGAAGGGAACGAACCCTTCCAGTCCGGTGCAAGGCCTTCTTCTGGAGTATCTCTAACATTTTGACCAATAACAATATGATTTATGACAACCTGGCTAGTTTAACTTATTTGCTTTTGTCGTCACTAGCCGAACTACAAACATCAGATTTTTGGGTAGTAGTTCTAACTAGTCATGTCTTGTCGTATTCTGCGTAAAGGATCGGCTGCGATTGATAATTCTTTGCTTACAAAGGCAGTCCAATCCTTCCGGTTGGCAGGTGAGCTATATCACACGGTCTTCGACCACAACATTTGATGACTTGCTTAGTTATGATTTAGCTTCATCATAATTAAGCAAATCAAGCTAATCTATAACAAAATAAAACATTTAAATGAAATTTAAATCAATCCAATATATTAAAGTTTCGATTGGATTCCAAGAGGAACTTTATTGATTAACTTTGGCTCCTACCCTCTATAGCAGCGCCTCACTGCTCTGAAACAGCAAGGCCAACTGCCCGTGGCGTAACGCTGGGCAGAATTGTCACAAAAGTAGCCATGGCTAAAGAAAAATTGCCTATAATTAAATCCTAGGCGCTCAGGTGGGCCTGAAGAAACTACTACAAACATTTTCAAATAAAAGACAAACTCTAGAAATGGTCGATCTTTGTTTGACAGCCGTGCATCCACAGGCGTCCCTTAGTACCTTCTGGAGGAACTATTTGGCTCCCCAGATTAAAATACGAACATCGCCAGCTGTGCAATCCTGTGATGAACAATAGGTCTACGGCAAGCCCAGTCAAGACGAATATATTTATAGGAAGAGCGTTCATTCTGCTCGCTGCACGTGGTGTTGAAATCAACAGTGCTGTCGATTTGATCCAAGTTTGTTACGCGACATCACTGAGTCTTGACTTTGGTCCTTTTGCAGAATCTCTGCTCAAAGAACACCTTAGACAACGCATGCTGAACCTAAATAAAACCACAAAAATATCGAGAGAGATTTTGGATAGCTCTTCAGCATGGCTGCCACGCTAAAGATAAGGGGCAATGTGTGAAGCTGAAGTTAAGGCAGTTAGCCTTCACCCGCTAAGTAATAATAATAATAAATAAAAAATAATAATAGTAATAATAACCATATTATTATTATTGTTATTATTATTATTATATTATTATTATTATTATATTATTATTATTATTATTATTATTATTATTATTATTATTATTATTTATTACATGTTAAACAATGTTACAGTTGTGAGGTCTGAACGTATTATTGCAATGTTTTGTTAGATAATTAGTTCACTCCATGGCGCCTAAAATAGATGCCGCATTCCCTCTGCAAACGGCCAAGGACAACGCTTGCCTCAGGAATTGACCCTCTCTTCGGTCGTTCGTGACCTCCTGAATTCGCTTACTCAAATGTTTGAGAAATGCTTCGGTTCCCTTGCTGATTGGTCCTAGTGTCTCCATGGCAATAGACACAAAAATATATCTTGTTTCCAGTCCAGCATATTTAAACCGTTTTCTAGCGTCCGCGTGCTTTGCTACTCACCACGGCTCAACAGAGCTGTGGTGTAAATAAGAAGCCGCGGTTGTGCACGAAACCGTTGCATCCCAAGCTAGGGACTTTCCATGTGACCATAATGCAATGGTCACCCCATCAGGTCTTTCTTCGCCAGCGGACATTAAACCTCTCGGTTCAAGTGTATTATTATTATTATTATTATTTCTACCGATTACTACTGAGGCAAAACAAATTTACGTAGACACATGTCTGAAATGCATCATGACTAATTACACCGATCTGCTGGCCGCTCCGTTACGTTGGGCAACTGCTCTGTATGGCCCTACGAGAGTTTTTGGCGGTTTGGTTCGGTCGGGCTGCGGCTTTAGTGTCGATCTCGCGACAAAACGGTTCAGATTAATAGCAACAACAACAACCCTGTTTTGAGACGATTCGTCGTAGGAGTTAGGGAAAGCCGGCAAATGGTTATTCTAAGCGCTGCTGCAGCAGCAGCCTTGAACGATCGGCCTTTTGCAGATCGTTTATGTTGTTCTAACTCTCAAACCTGCATAGCGCTCAGCAAAAGCGATTTGCGAAGACTGAGAGCTAGCTATACATGCCATCGCTCGCCACAGGGACGCCGACAATACTGGCGATAACGACACCATTCACCGTGACTGCTACCGCTGTCATATTGTCTCGGCAAGCTTGTATAGGCATTTCACTTTTCGTGTCAAAACGAACATTATGGTACCTATCTTCTATCGTTCATCATCTGAGAGAACGTCTACACTTTTCACTAGGTGATGATGCCACTGCAGAGCTTAACGTCCTGCGATGGAACAAAATTCCGCCGGGTTGTTACGCTGCTGTTGTAGTTGAATTTTTTTGTTATTGCTGTCGCTTGTTGCCGTTCTTGCTTGTTGTTGTTGCTGTTGTTGTTGTTGTTTTTCGTGCTTGTTGTCGTTGTTGCTGTTGTTGTTGTTTTTCGTACTTGTTGTCGTTGTTGCTTGTTGTTGTTGTTTTTCGTGCTTGTTGTCGTTGTTGCTTGTTGTTATTGTTTGTTGTTGTTGTTTTTGCAATTGTTGTTGTTTTTCGTGCTTGTTGTCGTTGTTGCTTGTTGTTATTGTTTGTTGTTATTGTTGTTTTTGCTGTTGCCAATGATGAAGCGTGATGTTGCTGCACAAAAGCCTGCCTAATCGGACGTTTTTCCAGTTTATGTTGTCGTTGCGGTCGGTACGAATGGGCCAGTGGCGAGCAAATGCTCATACGCTTTGCGACAGAGAACAAGCGACAGCTGCTGGTAGTAACAGTAGTCGTAGTAAGAGTAGTAGATGCAGTTACAGCAGAAGCATTTGGCTATGGCGGCGGAGACCAAAAGGCACCGGCCTACGAGGCTCGTTAGGACAGCTCGGCGTAAGAACAGCGACAGAGATGCCGCCTGCACATTTCATCTCGTCCGACCGGCTGATGTGACGGCCGGTCTTCTGGCAGATAGACAGTCAAATGGCGAGGGGCCTAGCCTGGCCCTCTGGCGGGCTTCACAGATCAATCATACAAGCGGACCGTGTACCACCGGGTTTACCTGGCGCCGTTGCCTTCATCATAGAAACTATAACGTACTGCTACGGCTACCAACAGTAGCGGAAGGAGGAGTCTCCCTGCACTCTGTGAGTGCGTTCTTCTATTCAGAGTTCAGAGTGTCCCGCCAACGAGGCGATGACAACATACGGTGCTTACATTCAACTCTGACGCACACGTCAAGATCGAGTCGCCCTAGCCACATTGTTGTTGTTGTTGTTGCTGCTAGTGCTACCCATTTTGCCAGAGTTATGTTATCTACAACCATGACCAAAGCAACATCCTGATATATATATATATATATATATATATATGCATACATATCGGCTGTTTCCGACAGCGTCCGCTCGGGCACCATTACAGCATGAGTTGACCAGTACGAACTGTACGAATCGGTCAATCAAAACAAGGCAAAAAGATCTCTATGCAGATCAATTTGCAGGCTTAGATTCGCTCATGACGTGATCAGGCATCTTGGACTACTGATTTGTCGAACCCATCTACGCACACCAACGTATGTCCCGAAATGCACCGAACTGAACGCAGACCGCCTGCCGATCTGCCACCGGAACCCATACAATATAATAACTCGGCCAAACGCTCATACGCTTTGGCCGAACACGATCACCGAGAAATTGCAATTTTACTGGCTGTCCCATGGTGACGAGCGTGTAACGTGACGACATCTGGCCGTGCCAATATGCTCTGTCACAGCACATTAACGTCGCCCTTAGAATAATAATAGCCTTGAGCTGATCAGCAAACGATATGCAAAAAGGGGCATCGGCGTCAGACTTAGCGCATTAGCTGCAATCCCGTGCTGCCGAGGAGTCAAGGTTTGTGTGGGCCTGCATCATTTGTCACTTTGCAAACGCGGTCGTTTCGTTCGCCTGGCAACCGCGGCACCCCGCACACAAGCACTGCACTGATTTTCGATCTAAAGCCGCCGAAGCCGTGAACTTCCTATCGCTAGCTTTTGACAGCTACTCAGACCTTGGGCATCCGCCAAGCGTCGATAAGTTGCGACAAGCCATATAAGCAATAAAGATTCAAACCGGCCTAAACTGGATTGCTTGAACAAAGGCTGGCGTCACTGTATGGGGTTATATGGGCTGGCCCTGATATAAACAAGGGTGACATGTGTAGTTAGGTATGTATGCACGTGCATAGGCAATTTTTTTGGGGACAATTTGAGTTGCTCGAGCGACGGAAAAATACTCTCGACGACATTACTACATGTGGTATTGTTTCGGGTTGCTACACGCAACTTCCGAATCTACGCTGCGGCAAAACCCGAGTTTGGATCGTCGTTTTTTGCTATTTTATTAAAGAACAAGCGATGACTAATACCTTTGTCGCTAGAAGTCGAGTGTACTTTTCGAACGAATCTACTGCTCCCCTGACAGGAACAAAATCTCAGTAGAGAAAAATGAATGAGTGAAATGAAACATTAATCTCTGCGACGTCTCTGCTTGCAACCTGCTCTCTCGACACAAGGTTCACATCATATCACCTGTTTATTCTATCTTAAAATAATACAACACTAACACATTGCTTTGGTCAACTCCTCGGTATCAAACCCAGCAATTTGGGGTCCAACGTTTACTTTGTTGTAAGGCTGTGGCTTGCACGAAGCCACAGTCTTAGTGACTTGTTTGCATTGTAAGGTACACAATGGCGTTCGAAGCGAAGATCGATCGGTATCTCTTTTCTACCACTTACAAAAAGATCAATTGCCTTATCAAACCTCCAAGTTCATAACGTTGGCAAAGGCGAAAAAGAAAGACGCGCATATTTGTCACGTTCATTCGTTTTCCAATTATCCTCAAGGACGCTGCACATTTGCTGTGCGCCTGCCTTCAAAGGAACACATTACATGGATAACCTCGGCTGTCTCTGTAGTGTAGATTTATCAAATACACAAAAGGCCTTAGAGTGTATTCTATTCTACTGTCTAGGATTATCGTTAGAGCTGGTCGTCAGGAAAGATCGAATCCTGAGACGCCACGGCAATACTCCTACTACAGTGACTGTCACATGATCCCGTAAGGAACGGGAACATATGTCCAAAAAGTGCACATCCAAACTAAAGTGTTACGAATAAAAACAGAACGCTATTGCACCACATTGGCGCAGTATCCGGCCGTCTAGCAAAATGTGACCAGCGTATGCGGAAACCATAGCAATTCATACCAAATGTCCTACCCTTTTTTAGAACATTGATGTGAATTGCACTTAGGCACGTCCAGCATCGCGACACTGGACAATGTGGGACTCTTGACGTTGGCCCGCCACACTGCCCACTAAAGCACACGCCCCCTTCGCTACAGACGATCCGGTACTTGCTAAGCTTACGACGCCGCAGTATGCAGTACTTAAGAGTTCAACAAATCAATCTTAACCGCTTTCCATCAGCCCAGAATCTCGCTTTCCAGGTTCCCGCAAATACCCGCATGGATTTCTTGTTGGTGCCCTAACTCATAAAGAGCTTCAGGGTCTTTCACAGTCTATTATTTAGACCCTCGATCTACTTAGTTCCCTCGTTTTAAGTATAAGACCGGGGGGGCTTGCCTTTCAGAAGACTCAGGACGTTATATATATATATATATATATATATATATATATATATATATATATATATATATATATATATATATATATATACGCACGTAAAGGAGGGTCTTCTTAAGCTCTACTTGGGGTAGGCATCGGGCCCCCTTCTTCGGCCGTGAGGAACTTCGCATAGACCCGGCCGGCCTCTACCTGCAGGTAAGTCTCACTGAAATTCGCACGCCGCGAAGAAGCGTCACCGATCTTTGTAAACTGCGACTGCCTGCGCGCAGTACGTCGGATGGCTGCCAGAAGCTCTTCAGGGTGACGGTTAAGAACAATAAGCTGCGCATTGGCCCCGCTATGGATACACACGGCCACTCGAATAGTGGTCTGTCGCCTATTGACCACAACAGAAAGTTTATTTAGTACTGACCAGAACAGAACGTTTATTTAGTACTGACCGGATCACGAAGTTTAGTATACCGCTTGTAACATGGCTACTGCAGCAGACAGCAGGTATTGGCGCAAATATGTGACATGGGCTTTGCAGATGGCCTAACTTGCTTCCTATGCAAATAATGGAAATAGGCACAAATAAATACTTTCTGTCTCAAAAGATGAAGAAATCTCTGGTTTCTTATAGGGTAGGGGCAATCGAGACGCAGGACCATAATTGTCATTTATGGAATTCGGCCTTGGCCTACAGCACTATCGCGGATCGATTAAGTAGCAGCTAGTGAATGATCACAGGCACTATAAACGGCATATGAATAATATCAATAACGCCGAAACATGAGACACAAACAATGGGAGTGGCTTTAGTGTATAGTCAGTTTTTAAAGCCCACAGTGATTTTATAGGAAGAGTGCGTAAATGTATCCCCCTCGTAAAAAGTGTGTATATATATATATATATATATATATATATATATATGGTGTATATCAAGCCCCGCAGAAGACGCTCGTAGTAAAGGTATGCGTGTTTGCGAGGCGGAACCTCGCCCGGTAAGCAAGGAGGACGCCAGCGAAGCAACCGAGGAAGCCTGTAGCGATGAGGAATCTCATAGCGATTCGGAGTTTACCACGGTGACCCGGCATAAGCGCTCTCGCGCTATGAAGGTGCCGCCAAGAGTAAGATTCGACAGGCAGGAAGCTGTTATATTCTCCGCAGATGACAACGCCCTTGAGCACAACTTTAACGAGATCTGTGACGACATCGCGAAGATCGTCGGGGGGAAAATAGAGGAGCCTCGCTTCACGAAAAACGGAGAACTTGTTATAGTCGTGGAGAGGGAAGATGATAGAGCAACTTTACTCTCGCTATCGGAGTTAGCGAAAGTTAAAGTCTCATTAAGAATAAGCGGAACACGATCTACAATAAAGGGCAAGATCACCGGGGTTCATTCCTCAATCTCGGAATCGGCGATATTATCGGCGCTGCAGTCTTCCGGAGTGACAGAAGTTTCTCGGGTAAAAGCAAAGAATCCCAGAACCAACGCCGTGTCGGCTACGGAGCACGTTATTTTGACGTTCTCTGGCAACAGCTTTCTGGCTGAGGTGCGTCTGGGGCTTAAGCGACACGGAGTGGTACTATACCATGAACCCTCGCAGTGCTATAGGTGTTATAGTCTAGATCACTTCGCCGCTAACTGTAAAGCCCCAAGGCCCAAATGTTGAAAATGCGGCTCTATGGAGCACCTCAGAAAAGACTGCAATGCTCAGGCCCGCTGTTGTTTGTGCAACGGGGAGCATGAGGCTACGTGGGGAGGATGCCCACAAAGGCTGCTGCGAATGGAACAACTAAAAAGGGCCTCACGAAGCATAGCACAGAAGCAGCACGACGCCCCGTCGGTTCCAGTATGTATACCAGTATCCAACGTGCAAGCATCTGAAAACTTTACAAAACGAAGTTGGTCCTCTGTCGTAAAGAATGGAGTAAGAGAAGTGAACCATGGAATTAATATTCCCACGACCACGACGCACGCAGAGGACGCAGACCGTATCAACCTAAAGCCAGCAGCCCCCCCCACAACAGCCAAACCTATTGGCACAGCCATCAACAGACAGTATCGTTGAAGAAGTACTCCGCAGGCTGTCTCCAATCATACAAGACACCATAACGACGGTTATCTCAAAGGTTTTAGAAAACGTACTGCCTGTAGTCATGCGCGCAGTAAGCGGGGCAATGGCACAGCCTCAACAGAGCTCAGTGGACGCATTCTCGCTGGCTGAGACGATCCAGCTAGCACTCCGTGGCAATGTAAAAGAAACTGCGGCACTTCTAACAAATAGAAGTGATGGCAATAAACACAGCACCACGGCCCGTGGAGCAAAGACGCAGTGACGCTCGGGAGAGACTGGGCCCAAAAATCAGAATATGAACACGAGTGCACCGAATACAAACATTTGGACTCCACAAGAGAACGTAAGAAACGATATCCTATCCTGCAATCAAGAAAAGCTTACACCTGGTTATCAAAGTAGTGATGTGGAATTGCGAAGGGCATGGCGTATTAGATCTGTTAGGCATGGAGGCACTTCGAGGAGTGGATATTCTAATATTGACGGAAACTTGGGCGCTTAAACCTTTCTCTTTGGGGGGCTTCTACGGATATCACGCACTAGCACATAAAGGTGAGGGACGGGGCAGGCCAAGTGGGGGGGTTTCAGTTTTCACGAGAGCAGAAATTGGAGAGATGACAATTGGAATAATAGCCGAAAACTTAGTAGCAATAGCGTCGAGGGAGTTTGAAATTGTGGCAGCCTATGTTAAACCGGCAGGTGTAGAGTCCACTGAAGTCATGACAGAGCGTATCATGCTTGGAGTTGAAGCGGTGCCGAGAAAGGCACCGATGATTCTAGCGGGGGATTTTAATGCGAGGTTGGATAGGGGTAATCTGGAGCGAACTGAAGCATTTTTAGATATTATAACGGAGATAGGATGCTGGTTAGTCAGCGAGCCAGGCCTAAACACTTTTGAATGTAGTACTGGGGCGTCAGTAATTGACGTTTTTGCCACCGACGGAAACGCAGAGGATATAACATTTTTGGGAGAAAATACATCATTTAGGGAAGGAGCGGGGCTCAGAAGGCATATACCGATGGGGATGGCATTCAAAGTTAGTAATAGTAGGGAGTATAGCCGTAGGCCGGGGACCGGGACAAGACTAGATAGAAAGATCTTCTTAGAGGGAGTGGGGGAAGTGTGCCCACCAGGGGAGATTCAAATAGAGTCATATGAGCGTAAATTGACGAATCTGATAAAAGGTGCACTGGTTCCTCGCCAAGAACGAAAAGGAAGGCCCTGGTTCAACGATCGGTGTAGAGCAGCGAAAGATGCCAACAGACTAACTAGAGAATATGTGAAGATGTTTCCTGTATTAAGGCCGTTCGCAAGTATGGTAAAGAAGATGACACAAAAAGCATACAAGGAAGAGAAACAAAAATATTGGGAAAGTCAGGAGTGGGCGCTGTTGCAAGAAGCAGAGAAACAACCGCACAAGTGGCTAAAACAAAAAAGAAAACGGCAGTGCCCAGTGGAGACTGGGCGATTAATTAAGCACTTTGCTAGTGTGCTGCAGGGAGCCGATACTACCCCAAAGGAAATAACATTATTCAACGGGCCTTGGGACGAGGAAACAGAACATGCACGGGAATGGGTAATTCGACCAGTCACAATCGAAGACGTTGTCAGGGCAATTGAAAGGGCGCCTAGAGGCAAAGCTGCCGGGAACGATATGATACGAAACGAGCATTTAAAGCAAACGCTGGCACTCGCACCATGCTGGAAAGCTTTATTTGACGAGTGCCTAAAATCCGGGGAAGTACCAAAAGCGTGGAAGGAAGATACCTTGATTGTCATACCAAAAGGAAAAGGCATAGAAACTGAGCCGGAATCTTGGAGGGGCATAACACTTAAGAGTTGCCCCTATAAAATTTTCTCGGGAATAATATCAGATAGACTAGAGCATTACCTCGAAATCAGAAACGCAATACCAGAAGAACAACATGGGTTCAGAAGGTCGAAGTCGACCCATACGGCCCTGCGCCAGTTGCTGGCAGAAATTTGGGAAACTCTAGCAGAACCTAGAAGACCGTTATACGCAATATTTATAGATCTTAAAGCTGCCTTTGACTTAGCGCCACGAAGTAGGATTATAGAAAAGTTAGCCTTGGAGGGAGTTCCGTATCGCTTACTAAAACTTTTAAGTACCATTCTCGGGGAGACTACAGTACACATCGACAACGGTATAGGGATTGTGGGAAGAGTAAAGCAAACTACAGGCGTGGCCCAAGGAGACGGACTTAGCCCGTTGCTTTTTTCGGTACTATTGGGAGGGCTACCTAATCGGGTGAGGCAGGGGTGGACCCGAGAGTGGGCAAATACATTAATGTATGCAGATGACATTGCGATCTATGGCAGGAGTTTATTTAGGGTTAAGCAGGGACTAGAACGGCTAATCGATTATATGGACGAGATGGGACTTAGTATTAACTGGCAGAAGACAGTAGCAGTTAAATTTCGAAGAGGAGGTCGATTGGCGAAAGACGATGTTCTTCGAGCCAGGGGTAATACAGTGAATTTTGTAAATAAATTTACCTATTTAGGGGTCACTATAACGTCAAATGGTAGCAGTTTTCGAAAACATATTGAAAGCAGAGTAGGAAAAGCCATTAGAGCGGCAGCAGCAATTAAAAACCCGCAAATGTTGTCAATACACACCGCGTCCGCCCTTTTCAAGATTAAAATAGAACCAATAGCAACATTTGGTGTATCACTTATATGGGAGAAATTAGGAGAGGCAGATTTTCAGTTACTAGATAGAGTTCGATTTTTCTTCATGAAGCGGGTTTTGGGGTTAGCTAACTCTTGTAGGAATAGAATAGTTCATATATTAGAAGGGGGGGCTCTAATGACACAAGAATTACAAGTAAAATGGGGTTTACCTAAGACGACGGCCTTCGTGGCCTACACTACGAAGTGGGGGGAAAAATTAAAGGAGATAGACATAGGAATATACACGACGATAGCGATGAGGAGTACAACCTGGCGAGCAGCCGGATATAAGAATAGGCATCTAACTACGGCATTTGCAGCCCACGGGTTCCATCACGTGTTATGCAGCACACAAGAATTCCACAATCCTCAGGAGTGTTGTAAGTGCGCGAGATGCTTAGGCCATTGTGATAGATACCACGCCGCAGCATGTCCAGCAGTGCAATCAATAGCTGAACTCGCAAGATGAGGGAAGATCCGGTGACGCAGAAAAACCACTGATTCAGACTGATGTACTTACTTAAAATTTACCCAACCTGGGTGTTAATAAACCATAATAAATATATATATATATATATAATCGTTTGTAGGGAGTTTGACTTTTTGTTATTTGGTTTATTTCTGGCCTGCCTGGTTAACAGGCAACGATCGTTACGCACTGTGGCTGCGGACCTTACAGAACTAGCGAAACTCATATAATCAAGCATTCCAAACGTTCTATGTACGACTGCAAATTGTTTCCGCTATTGTTACTTCAGTGAGAGGAATGTAAGCAACGAATAGTAGGAGCACCAGGACAAACGATACATTTTATACATAATTATACATGCGCTGTATATATATATATATATATATATATATATATATATATATATATAGAGGTAGTTCAACAAGTTCTTAGAATGAAAACCAAGAATTTTCCAAATCTTGTTTTTAATTTTTTCTTATTCGATATACTCCCCGAGAAGCTCAATACACTTTTCCCACCGAGATTTCAGAGCATTTATACCTCTTGAGTAGAATTCCGCGTCTTTAGACTGCAAAAAGGCATTGACAGCAGCCTTAACCTCTTCATTGCTGGAAAAACGCTTTCCACCATTCTTCAAATGTCCGAAGAGGAAATAATCAAAGGGGGCCAGGTCTGGAGAATAGGAAGGTTGTTCAATAAGTTCGAACCTCAGTTGGGCCAGTTTTGCCGTTGCTTGCCGCGACTTGTGTGCAGGAGCATTGTCCTGGTGAAACAGGACAACCTTCTTCTGCAAAGCGGGCCGTTTCACGATGAGTTCTTGCTTCAGGCAGTCCAACAGTCTTGCATAATATTCTCCGTGATCGTTTTACCGCTCTCAAGGTAGTCGACCAGAATTATTCCACGTTGGTCCCAAAAAACCGTAGCCATCATCTTTCCGGCCGATGCCGTTGTCCGCACCCTCTTCGGGGGTCCTTCACCAGGTGCACACCATTGACGAGATGCTTCTCGGGTCTCGGGAGTGTAGTGATGGACCCAGCTTTCATCGACGGTCACGAATCTGCGCCAAAAATCCGACGGATTTTTCGACATCTTGGCCAAATTTCGCCGTGAAGCGGAAATACGCGCGTCTTTTCGGCCTTAGTTGAGCAAATGCGGCACCCATTTTGCTCTGAGCTTTTTGATCTTCAAGTTCTCGTGCAGGATGAAATGCACTCTACCCAAACTGATCCCCAAGGCCTCTGCTATCTCCCTAATGTTCACTCGCTTATCTGCGGCAACGATTTTCCGCACTTTTTCCACGTTTTCCTCATCAGTTGCCGTTTTTGGGCGTCCTGAACGTAGTTCATCCTCGGTGCTCCTGTGACCTCTTTTTAACTCATTAATCCAGTTGGAAACAGTGGCAAAACATGGCGCAGAGTCACCGTACACCTCGTCTAGCTCAGTTTTCACTTGGGTCGCATTCCAACCTTTGAAATAAAAATGCTTGATAACCACTCGAAACTCTTCTTTCTCAATTTTTCAAAATCACGCCGATACGTTGCACGGGAAAAGCGATCAAACGAAATCGCAACGGCCAATCACCATAATATTTTGACTGCTAGCATTCGAAAAGTTGCCGTTTCCAATAGCGGTGAAAGCGCGCCAAAATTCGAATTCAGAAACGCTCATTTTAAGAACTTGTTGAACTACCTGTATATATATATATATATCGATTATTCAGGCAACACGCCTAAACCAATCAGGTTCTCGAATGTTGCATCTTTTTTTTGGTAGAGTGTCATTGTGATTAATTTATTTTATATTGTTGCCATTACACTTCGTAAGCTCGGTCATCGTCAGCTCAAACTTAATGTTGCACAACTGGACCAACTGTTGCCTGGCCGCCACAGCCCCAACAAGTTAGTTTGTGGTCCACAGGCTAAATGGGACAAAGGTTCTGTAGTCTTCTGCAATATTCTACTCAGCGATCAATTTTATAGCACAGTCAAGTTACGTAATAGTCTACTAGAAACTGCAAACCTAGCAGACTAGAACGCCGATCGTTTGAATAGGAAGGAAATATACACGGCTTATCGTGTACGTGGTGCCTTCTTAGGTCCGCAGCAAACAACCGGACAAGTCTGTGATTAAACGGACTCTCTCAATTCCAAGAGCTATAGAAAATCACAAAGAGGACGGACATTCTTTCAATTTGTTGGATTTAGTCCACCTCCAACCGCGTGGAATTGAATCGGAATAGAGCGTCTAATGTGACGCTATGGCTATAAATCAAGTACATTTTGGTTCGTTGACATAACTTTTCATCAGCAATCAGCAACCATCAGACGACGGCTTTCTTATTATTATAATCCACGCAGTATCTTTTTTTATTATATGGTACAACACTATATATTAAAAAAACGGGGTACTGTTTTATTATACATTTAGTACAATACGCGGCAATAATGCCTAATCAAACTATCTTAGTAGCATCGGCTTACGAATTAACTTGGCATGAGGACATCCAAATGCGCCTGCTATGTACACATACGATATGCATGCTAGGAGAGTGACGGGACTATAGATGTTTTTCTTTTCCAGAAGTAAACTTTCATTCTATGTACAGAATTATTTCGAATTTTTAAATAAATAAACACATACGAACTACGCGGCGGCAGCAATACGCGTCAATTGCTTGCGAACGTTGGAACCGTTCATTAAGCTATACGCAATATATTACCTCAATGCGGCAAGAGCCACCGGAGCGATCATAAAAACTCCATTGCGTCATCGCCACTCAACGCGCTGGCGAAGTACTGGCATTAGCAGTAGCTGCTGAAACTTCAGCACCAACCGGCTAGCCACAAGATCGCTGATAGCAACAGCCGTATCTGTGGCAGTGAAGATATATAAATATATGCGAGCACTGCCGAGTGTGCAAATGTATTGTAGTAAATGATTAATAAATCATCACAATATTTTCTATATAGATATATATATATATATATATATATATATTGGGGGGGGGGGGAGGCGCTGTGTTAGTGCACCACCTCTTTTATTGAGACATCTGTGCCCCCCGTTTTTTGTTCTTTTTGACCCGATCATGGCCGATTCTAGTCCACTCCGGCATTCGACCCTATCTAAATTGGAAACGACGAGCACCAGGTGATTTTAATTGGAAGCTATGAGCAGGCTGGATTTAACGGGGGCCAACCCAGGCCTCGAGTCAATACGACTTCCCGACTGCAGGGCAATAGCCATGCCACTAAGCCACTTTCGGTTCGGTAAAAAAACGAGTGACTTTCTGACGCAGCTGCAGCGGCAACATAAATTACAACGGTACAAGTTTGACCGCCGGTCTTGCAGCGGCCTCAAGGACTGCACCAAATACAACGACAACTGAAGCAAGGAACATTACAAATGACGCGCGAGCAAAAACGTGAGAGTGTCGGAGAGCTTCCATAAAGAGGCAGCAACTTATTCGGCAGTAACTCATTAGACAGCTCGACTATTGCAGTGGGTCGTAGATCGTTTTCGACGCAGTTAATCGATTGTATCGTGAGAACGATACGAAATTAAAAGTAACCTGTTGATCAAGTATTGGTCAATGCCACATGCTAAGAAACTAGCCCAACTGTTTGCTAGACGGCGAGCAGATGGTTGTTCATAAGGTGTTAGATCTGTCCAGGCAACGATCATGATTTATCGCAATTCTTAGTATGGCCATCGTTGTGGACATGATTCACAAAAAGAACACAAATGCTTGGCGCACGCCGTTTAAAAAAAGAAAAACTAGAAAGGCATACGTGAGACTTTCTTGCGGCGTATGTATAGTTTATATATTCAAACACGACAACACAAAAGGTTGCCAAATGACGCCCGACTGTAACTATATTTCCTGCTTAGTACCTATACCCACATATGCATACAGTTGTACGGTGTTAAGTGTTAACCAGTTGAAACGCGTCGTTCATTCGATTAGTAAAGAGAGTTGCACGCTTTGAGAGCCCCGCAATTAGCAAGACTATATTGCTGCTTTGGAAGGAAAGGGAAGTATGCTGTTAGTGATGCGCAGGACGCAATGAGTGACACCTATATATATATAAATATATATATATATATATATATATATATATATATATATATATATATATATATATATATATATATTAAACAGAGAATCGCGCCACATGCAGCCACAGATCACCACGAATGAGTCTACGAAAGCATATCACGGCTACCTTTCTTTTTCGACTGTGGCGGAAGAGGGATTCCCGTGTCGTTGCCGGTTCTTCTGGCACTTGAAGCAAACATCTTGTTGTTGCAATGGCGCTC
Organism: Dermanyssus gallinae; assembly: GCA_003439945.1. Taxonomy (NCBI): domain Eukaryota; kingdom Metazoa; phylum Arthropoda; class Arachnida; order Mesostigmata; family Dermanyssidae; genus Dermanyssus; species Dermanyssus gallinae. The sequence continues at coordinate 13,155 of QVRM01000620.1, read as the reverse complement.
GAAGACGTGGACGTTGTCGTCAATTGTCTTTAATCTGCGGCTTCGCGTCACCACTGGCCGAGCTATACAAACTTAAACGTACGATCCGGACCTGCGATGGTCTACCTGGTAGAGATAGCTCGGCCGTTTCGTGCCACGGGAGAATTAGTAATGCTTCAAGGTTCCGGAGAACACCAGCAACGCGAGAACTTTTCCAACGTGGGGGAGACGGGACACGTGTTGAGTACGAACCAAGGTGTGATTTGTTGCAAGATAGCGCAGGTTGCGCAGTGAACAGCTTCCGCCGCACTACCGTGAACGTAGCACTTCTGTATTATAATCCGTCGTAGTTAGAGACGTCGTGCAGGGTCTTCATCGGCACCTAAATAATGTCGCCGCCCGAATTATCGTCGCCACGTTGCACCCAGCGAAATTTGTTGTGAAATCTGAGCTTATCCGCAGAAGACTTGATAGCTTTATAATTAAATATCGACAATATAACAATTGCTACTTGTTGTTACTGCTCTCACACTGCACTGTATACGAAAGAAGATACGTTTTCTGGTAACGGGAAAAAAAACACACAGCGAGACAAATAGGCACCTCCACACGTCGCCGACTATTAAATTGTTTGAGTCGAGTTTGACCGACGTCTCGTTAGTAGACGACGAGTGGACGCTTTCTGGACGTCGGCGCCTCCTTCAACGAGTACCGAAGACGGACCGCTTTCAGGACAGTAATTTTCGGGGTGACAAATTGTGCGAGGTGACGATTAAAAGCCAACACCCTCCATGACCGATTTTTACCGGCTGGCCGCCATCGTCGAGGCGGTAGCGCTTGAGGCAGCGCTTGAGAGCAGCACAACCCTTCAGCTTCGGCGCCGCGACAAAACCGCCTTAACCCGCCCTGCCCTCATTATGTTGAAGAGCGCTTGATACGAGCGAGGGAGGAAGGGGAACAAGAGGAGCCAGCTTTCCCGCCCGTCCGCCTGCCTTCCCACTGCGTTTCGCTAGCTAACCGTACGAGCTGGTAGTAGCTTTATGAAGCTATGACGTTGTCGCTTGTAGGCAATGAGGTTCGAGGCTGCCACCTCGTCACGGCTGGCCGAGGGGAGTTTCTCCTTTTCCCCCCTTTCTCTCTCGCTCTCTCTCTCTCTCTCTATATATATATATATATATATATATATATGTCTCTCCCTCTCACCCGCCCTTGCTCACACGTTCTCTTCGAGGGGACGCACCTTTGAACTTCACCACTTCACCACGGCCTTGTTCGCCTGTTGTCAGATTAGTACGCCGGCTGTTGGCACGCGTGTGTCGAGTGTACCGTTTGTGTACCGAATGTACTCCTGCTCATCGAACCGCTGTGCTGCCGCTGCTTCTAACGTCGAACTGTCGAACAAAGACCAAAAGCGTTTTCCGAACGGCTTCTATCTTCTCTCTAGTCGGTTTGAGAGCGCGTTTTCGTTTTTAGTACCTCGCCGCGTTCAGTGGCCGATCGGCGACCAGACCACTGTATATACGGCTTTTTTTTCGGAAACTCATGTTGTGCTGCTGGGTGGTCCTGGTGCGCCCTACACCTGTCACCTGTTCGCCACGGACTGGCGTCGCTGTTCGCCAAACGCCTCGACGTTATAACCGCGCGTCCTTTGATTTTTTGCTACTCACACAGCGGCGGGAGTCGCTCGCAATTCTGCTACGTACCCGTCTGCTACATTGGTGCCAACGACACAACACATGTTCGTAGGTACCGCGCAGCGTGCCTTTTCTTACAGACAATTTGAGTCACTCTAAGCCCACTAGACCATAGCTGGACATCCTGCATCTTGATGACAGTGCCAATGGCGACATACACAAGTTACGCGCGAGCTTCAGGACAATCGAGAAGAAAAACAGATGACAAGTGGCAGTCACATTAGACTGGAAATAGTAAAACTTTTACATATGTTGATTGATGTATTGATGATTCCTCGTAGCAGGAGAGGTCGTGGTAGCGCACAAAATTGCAAAGGCCTGCCAACCTTGACCGAAGCCACGGAACGCTTCAACTCGCTTTAGAGTTACCGGCCGAACTAGTGGCTAAACGTTGTCCCTTAAAGCGCGCGTTGTATCACTGATCTGAGTTCCGCAAAGTTTTTGCGTGGTCCTCCTCTGGATCTGACGCGTCGACATGTCTCTTCGACCTAACGTCTTGGCGAACCTTTTAACAATCTCAGTCGACAGTAAGTTAAGCCTATAAAGGGGCACCACAAATACCAAATAAACCGTTCAAACAGACGACACAGCGGTGGCAAACTACACGACTGTCAAATGCCCAACTGACTGACTTAACGCCTGTCTGTTCCAAGTCGAATCGAGAATCCGTAGAGGATCGAGTGAAAACATCGTGTGAAAGCACTAAACGGAGTCGTCACTGTGTGGAACTGCTTGTTGAAGTCTTAAGTGACTTCAAATGATTACGGATCACACTGGAAATGGTAACCACGTAAAACACGTAAACAGATGCGATGACAACGACGACGCCAGATGCAACACTATGACAGAGTAAAGGTCTTCGGGCAGAGGGGACAGAGAGCGAGAGAAACGAACGCTTCTGAACTTCGAAGAAAGCACTCGGACAAGTTTGCCTCACAACATAGGCAAATCGAATTTGGCGGCACTTTTAAACAGCGTGAAGTTCGAACACATCGAAGAAGGCCTGTTTCGAGGCCCTACCGAACTGGTGTTTTTGCCGGCTGGCGACAGCTGAGAATATCTGTTGGATATCTGCCGGTCGTGCATCCGTGCGTCTATGCGTGCCTGTCGATCTGACTATACAACTCGCAACAGTAACAACAACAACAACATTAGCAACAAGTACAACCGCAGCAACAATACGACGGCAACAGCCAGAACGACAACGATGCCGCGCCATCGACGTCATGCGTAGGCGAAGGCCGGCGCACGCCGACCCGAACTCGGGCCGCAACGTGCTGCTTTCGCTTTGCGCTACTCTGCGCTGAAACGTGGACGGCAAGCCAACAACACGGGGTGTCCGACAACGCCACCAATTCGTTGGCGGGCCAAGGCGGGCAAAAGCAACAACAACAACCTGCCCCAACCACCACCACCACCACCAACACCGCTCCCGTTACCACCGCCACAGTAGCAGCGCCAGCCAGAGCAACAGCAGCAGCAGCAACCGCTGTCGGCCTCATCGATCCTATCGGATCTCAGGCGAAAGGACAACCAAGGAACTACTGCTACCGCTGGCGGACGACAGGTACACAACCCTCAGCCAGCCGGGCCAACGAGAGAGAAAGGCGCAAGGATAGAGAGAGAGAGAGACATGAAGCTGGCCCTCAAGGCTTCGGCCTGCACTGGTCCGAGTTTGCGTCGATCGCTACCTCGGACTGCTCTTTGCCATACTACTCCTCCTAAACGACTTCAACTGTCACAACTCCTCCTACAGTTACGCCTCTCAACGGCTACCGACGACGACGACAATGGTAGCGTCCGACTGCTCAGAAGTCAACTCCAGAGTCTGTCTCGAGGACTCAACGGACTCCATCGGCCCGTGACCTCCGACAACGACGACGACGACACAAACGATCGGCGCCGCACGCCAACACAACGCCCAAACAAACTATCCCCGTTTCTGGTCGTGCAGCCCCGACTCCCCCGTTCCTTAAAAAACCGCCCCCCCCCCCCCAACCTTTGGCCGGACATCACAGCCGGGTCCAAGGGGTCGTCCACGGCTAGGTGGGCAGCAGGCAGACCCTTGAGCCGCCTCCGCCGCCGTCGGGCCATGTCATCGACGCGTATGAGGCTGAGTATGACCGTTCGTCTGGGGATTCGTCTGGTCTTAAGTTGGGCACTCGAGTTCAACCCGCCATTCTTCATACCTTGTAATAGTTGTTGTCATAGTAGAAGTAGTCGCTTGTGAGGGGTTGGTACTGACGGTGGTTGTTGCTGTCGTTGTTGTTCTTGTTGTTGTGGTAATGGTTGTTGTTATTGAAGAGAGATGGTTGGTACCTCTTTTTTTAATTATAAAAATATGCCTACAAATTCTCACAACTGTAGGGTCTACTAAGTAACGTGCAAATGGTCTTTACGTCGATGATTGTCCTTGGCGGTAACAATTCCACTATTTGTCACGTATTGCCGTTCACGATTATTTAGCTGCGGCTAGCATCCAGGCTATAAAATAGCTCGATAGCGAATGAGAACGCCGACGTTACACCGCGTACATCGATTGCTGGCTGAGCGCCTTCAAAAGGAGTATCCATAGGACGTTCAAATCAGTACATCAAGCACCAGCTCTGATACAAAGGTTTCTCTCTTTTTCTCACCCATCAGTATCTTGTCTCTCCTTCACTCGTGCAAGGAACTCATTTATAGCTATATGGTTGTTATCGGTGTTGACGGTGTTGATGGTATTTTTGTGGCTATTGTTGCTGCCGTTGGTCAGTGCTCAGGGCCAGGTGTCCTGACAGGAACACCTGCGCTCTGCGTTGCGTCGCTACCGAATACTCGCAGCCACGGCAATGTGCTGCTAACAGACACACAGAGAACGGACGCGCGTGATACAGCGTTTGTTGTCACTGCACGCCATAAAGCGATTGCGCGTCGTGATAACTATGAAAATGCAATCTCGAAGATAATGGTGATGATGACATGCACAATCACAAACGCCCACCAGTACTATATTGCTGCTGCTGCTGTAGATGGTGTTCAAGGTCAATTATTTCTTCTAATTTATTATTGAATTATTATAAATATTTTGCTTCCGACGATTTATTGTATTTCGGTGAGCAATTGTGTGAGCACACACGGTAGGAGGGAGACACGCGACAACCACATCGCGATTGCACAGATTCTTACTTCCCACAAGCCCTATTTGTGGGCCTTTTTCTAAATAACCGCGTTTCACCCGCTGAGTTTCGTCAAGTCTACCAGACTACTCGAACAAATAATACATATATATATATATATTTGTATACATCGAAACAGAACCGAATGAGCTGTTACGTTTGTAATATAACATCGTAGCACCTTATTCGGTTCTGTTTAATTTGGCTGAGTCAATGTAAGATTTCACTGATCCGATAAGTCACCATATGGAATCGATCATTACATGTAACACGTCGATTGCAGTAATTAAACGATCGTCGTGCCATACCAAGCATCAACAACGATGCCAGTGCTTGCAATATCCAGTGAGTCTAATCGCATGTAATGGCGTACAGACACGGTCGCACACTTCGATGGATAACAACAAATCAGATCCGATCTCTACGCAGGGCTATGGCATCCGTAAAATTTCGTTTTTGTGTCACTGTCTTTCTTATTTATTGATTCTTTCTTTCTTTGCTGGCAGGGGGGAGGGTACACTTTGTGAACGCGCACATTATTAACCTGCATATAACGCGCACCGTATATTAACCTGCATCTGCAACACCTACACGCAGACAGACAGAGGGGCGCACAACCAACTCTAATTGTGTTGAACTGGTGACGTCGGCGATGACGACAACGACGACACTACAACTACCACAACACTAGAACTACCACACAAAGACCGGCGTCAACAATACCGTAAAGATGGGGGTGTTTCTGCTTCTCTCCATTGTTATGTAAGCGCCAGTGTTAAAAGTTTCGTTCAGAGGTGCGATCTCTCTCTGAGGAACCGCGGTCACAAACTGATCCACTTGGTACTACAAGCGTTGTGCCAGACACGGCACGACAAAGAGAGCAGTGCAAGCGATGCACCTTGGCGCAGCAGCAACAGAAACAAACACACGCAGATGAGGGTTCGATGGACAGTCCACTACCAGTTGGACCTGTTGTTGTTGTTGTTGTTGTTTTTGCTGTTGTTGTTGTTGTTGTTATTGTTGTTGTTGTTGTGGTTGTTGTTGTTGTTGTTGTTATTGTTGTTGTTGTTGTGGTTGTTGTTGTTGTTGTTGTTGTTGTTGTTGTTGTTGTTGTTGTTGTTATTATTGTTGCTGTTGTTGTTGTTGTTATTGCTATTGTTGTCGTTGCCGCTGCTGCTGTCGTTGTTGTTGTTGCAGCTGTTACCGCTGCTGTTGTTGTTGTTGGTTACTTGACTAAAGTCGTGCAGGTGTTGCCCCTGGTTCCGCTGTTCGTGAGTTGTGACTAGCTTGTTTGGCTGCTGTTTTGTGCTCGGTAAGAGAAAAGTTCGAGTGAACGATTTGGCGGAGTGATATTGCTAGTGTTACTATTATTGTTGCCGTTGTTCTGTTGTTCCTGTGATTGCTGCTGTTGGCCTTGTTCCTGTTGCTGTTGTTGTGCTTGCTTCTGCTATTGTCCTGCTGTTGTTCTTGTTACTCTTGCTGTTCTGTGCTTGTTGGCGTCGCATCAACAGATTACACTCGGCTCTCCTGATCGCCGATTGAAACAACGGCGCTCAACGCGCTGCAGCGGGCGGGGAGCAGGCGGCAGCGGTTTGTGGCAGCGGCGCGCGAATCGCCACATTGACAACAATGACACCGACAACAAGAGAGCGCTGTGCAGGGTCGGTCGCGCACTCGGCGCTGTGCACGTGCGATTGCATCTCGCCACGACGCCGCCCAGCGGCGTCAAGTTTGACGCGGGCTGAAACGCGTTCGCTTGGGACAGACAGACAGACAGGAAAGCAGGAGGGAGGACGTCGAGCAGTTGTTGAAGTAGTAGTAGTAATAGTAGGCGGGGCTTATCGTGCCGTGTGTGTGTGTGCCGGCACCATCTGTTGCTATCCTCAATCGGCGCTCTCGATCTTCTTTCTTGCTTTATTGTGCTGGCTCTGACTGACTGTATCATTATTTCGCCTAGTGTTGTTGTTGTTGTTGTTGTTGTTGAGGTAAACACAGCAACAAGCGTTTGCATCATGTTGGGTACATGACATCAGCGGCGGCGGCGGCGGCAAGAGCAACAATGACAACAACAACAACAGCCTTAACAACAAAAGCTTTAGTAACAACAGCAGCAGCAGCTGCTGCAACAAGAACAAAAACAACAACAGCTGTAACGAAAACAACAACAACAACAGCTTTAATAAGAACAACAACTTCAATAACAACAATTTCAATAACAACAGCTACAGCCACATTCCGCCAGAAATGTAAGCATTGCCGCCACCTGCAGCGTAGGGTTGAGACGATGGGACCAGAGATGAGATGCCGCCAGTCAAGCACGCGACTATGACCAACGAGGATTAAACGGAATGAGAGCAGTTGTAGTACGAGGCTGATAGAAAAAAAAGGGACAAAAAAACAAAACTCCAGGACAAAAAAGATGATGAAGATGGAGGCGAAGAGAAGGAGAAGACGACGAAGAAATAGAAGACAACAGGGCGAGTAGCCGAGAGAGCGCGAAAGGTTAATTATATTCCGATGTGAATACTTTTTTTTTTCTTTAAAACATTGTATACTTCGGCAGATATGACCCTTGAATATATGGATGCTTTTGACTTGACCTGGGCTACGAGAAAGAGAAAGAAAGAGAGCGAAGGAGAGCTAACGAAAAAAAATCATGTCATAGAAAGGGAGAGAGCAAAATAAAACAATATTTCCTTCCCTTGACATCGATGCTTGGATGTATCAGTGCAAAACCGTACACGGGCATTAGCCTTACGGAAAAACAAATAAAGTTATGGTCATCGCACATGGTATTCATAAAACGCACTTATATTAATAATAATAATAATAATAATAATAATAATAATAATAATAATAATAATAATAATAAAGACAAACGTTTTTTGTTCCCGTAGAGAGTGTGGCAAACCGGCAGAACCTTGGGGCTCTTGCTAGTCGAGGGACCAACAGATCGTTGGCACGGATGACGGGACAGAAGAATGAATAAATCGAGATCACTGCTACACTACAATACTTGGCCGGTCACGGTTCGCGTTTCCCGTTGTGCGGGTTTGTCTTGACTGGTGGTAGGCGGAGGCAATGGTCGTCGTCGTCGTCGAAGAGGTCTCGTAATGATACTCGTGAAATACATCGACGAAAGAGCGTGTGCAGAAAGACAGAGAGAACGAAAGAGTCGGAGCTAGCTGAGGTAGCCGTTAAGCGAGTAGTAACAGAGACAGTAGAAGTAGTAATTGTAGAACCCAAATAAACACCGCCAATGCGTGGTCTCGTACAAGCAGCGATCTCGAACAAGCGATCTCGTAATGGTCGCCAACCAACCAACCAAGCGAGCAAAACCGCAAAAGCGAGCAAAACCGTTTCCGGTCTCTTCTGCGTTGTCTTTACACTGACGATCTGCGTCGCGCTCTCTGCGTTCCCGCCCTGTCTCCCTTCAGTGTGGTCTCGATGTGGTTTTCCTCACCCATTGCTACTCAGCCTCTCTCGTGTGTGTGTCGGTCTCCCTCCCCCTTATCCACCTCCTTGCACTCTCTCACTCTATGCCTATCTCTTTGGAAGGCGATAGATAGACTCTTTGACTACTTGGCTCTGGTGTGTTGACACGCAGTTCCACCCCGCGGCAAATTTGTTGTCAGATCATTGCCGGCCAACATCGTAGTTATCGCCAACAGTTGTCAATGTTGTTGTTGTTGTTGCTGTTGCTGTTGTTGTGGTTGTAGTTGTTGTTGTTGTTGGTTGTTGTCGTTGTCGTTGTTGTGGTTGTCGTTGCTGTTGTTGTTGTTGTTCTTGTTGCTGTTGTTGTTATTGCTGTTGTTGTTGGTGCTGTTGTTGTTTGTTGTCAATGTTGTTGTCATCGATATTGTTGTTGTTATTGTTGCTTTGTCCTGTCGTATGTCGTCAGATTAGGTAGAGCTTCATAATGTGACACTTTGGTGGCGACGCGACACTAGCGACGACACAAACTTTCGTTACAAGTAGAAGACGAACACGAAGACAAGAACAGAACGGAAACGAAGAGGCTAGGAAGAAAGAGTGCAGAGCAAATGAAAGAAAGAAGAGAGAGGGGGGAAGCGAGAAAGTAGGAGAGAGATAGCTTAAATCGTTGTTAGGCAAATGACTTGCGGAGAGCTGCGGACAACATACGCGAGAGAAGATGAACACTGAACAAAAATGGCGACGGGAAACACTAAAACAGAGATTGCATGTGGAAGCAGGCCAACACGCGCGCCCACGTCTCGAGCCCTATCGACACAACAACGCCAACAACAACAGCAACAACAACTACTACTACAACAACAACAACAGCAATAACGACAACAGTAACATCAACACGGTAGTAACCGTGACTCTCTTGCCAGCGTGTCTCTCCGCTATGCGCGCAAATTATACAGACTAAATATTAACAACAACAGCAACAACTACGACGACAACAACTACAACAACAGCAAACAACAACAACAACAGCAACGACAACAGCAACAACAACAACAACACGGCAGTAACCGTGACTCTCTTTCCAGCGTGTCTCTCCGCTATGCGCGCGAATTATACAGACTAAATATTAACAACAACAGCAACAACTACGACAACAACAGCAACAACTACAACAACAACAGCAACAACAACAACAACAGCAACGACAACAGCAACAACAACAACAACAACAACAACACGGCAGTAACCGTGACTCTTATTCCAGCGTGTCTCTCCGCTATGCGCGCGAATTATACAGACTAAATATTAACAACAACAGCAACAACTACGACAACAACAGCAACAACTACAACAACAACAGCAACAACAACAACAGCAACGACAACAGCAACAACAACAACAACAACAACAACACGGCAGTAACCGTGACTCTTATTCCAGCGTGTCTCTCCGCTATGCGCGCGAATTATACAGACTAAATATTAACAACAACAGCAACAACTACGACAACAACAGCAACAACTACAACAACAACAGCAACAACAACAACAACAACAGCAACGACAACAGCAACAACAACAACAACAACACGGCAGTAACCGTGACTCTTATTCCAGCGTGTCTCTCCGCTATGCGCGCGAATTATACAGACTAAATATTAACAACAACAACAACAACATCGACAACAGCAACGACGACAACGACAAGCAGTCGCAACACAAAAATAGCCCATGAGTTTCAGAACACGCCAATCGGCCGGTTGGCCGGTGGTGAGACACGATGATGGCGACATCAACAGGCGACACGCGCGTGAAACAAAACGACCGCTGTTTTTGAGAGGAAAAACAAGAATGGGAAAAACAAGATGGGAACAACAACGACGACGACAGTGTCGATGGTGGTAAAAAGACCTCGTATTAAGAAAAAGACGACAAAGAAAAGGAAGGAGACGAAGAAGAAAAAGACTGCCTCTACCACTAAGGTGACAATAACGCGGCCCGAAGGCGAATTCATCAGATCACCAAATGGTGGCCAGATGGTGGCGTTGCGGCCACCTGTCTCTGTCGCTGGCAGCGGTAACAGTTGTAGCTGTATCGTCTAACATTGTGCCTGCCACTTGCGTATCTTGCGGATCTGCGAGCAGCGACTACGATGCGGTGGGGTTGATCTAGCTACAGTGATCATCGTCTACTATACTCTTTGTCGACATACACGACGAACCCGGTATGGATACATATGGACACACCTATTTAGGTTAGACACGCACAGAGCCGCATCCAGGCACAGACGGACGCGAGAGAGACAAAGCGAGATGTAGAAAGAGAGAGAGAGAGAGAATAACGATGCAACGAGGCAAGGTGGCAAACGTGACTGATCTGCGCACACGAACCTGTGCGCGACCAACTTGCACCGCTTGCCTGCAGTTAACGCTGCCGCCTCTACCGGCAGCGCACGGCCATCGTCGTGACCTATCGTCAATATGACAGAGCAACATTGCAATCAAGATGGCCTCGTCGTATCGAACCGTCGTCGTCGTCATCGTGGTCGAATACAGGGTCGTCTCGTGAGCATCGACCTAGCCTGCTATGCCTGCTAAAAACCATAATAAACCGAGCGCAAAAGGGAGGAACCGGCATAACATGACTGGCGATCACCAACCCACCGAAAAGGGTGCTTTGTACACATACGCGTATATATGCAATTAATATATATATATATATATATATATATTTGCCAGTACGGTCTACTTGGATTGCCGCAATTATCAATTATATTTATATATATATATATATATATATATATATTCGCCAGTACAGTTTACTCTGATTGCCGCGATCATCAATTATATATATGTATAATATATATATATATATATATATATATATATATATATATATATATATGCTTGCAAATACCTACAATGTGCTTTGAGGCACAACCGATGCCAAATGAAGACTCATATTTCTAGTCATAGCTGTAAAAGAAGCAAGCAAGATCTGCAACAGAAACATCAGCAAGTACAACCAAACTAAATGACAACAACAGGGATAGAAAACATCATCGGCGGAAACTGTATAGCCTAGTGTTTTCGTATGTTTTTGTTTGCCATCTAATATACATAACACATGCAGAATTCCTATTTGTTTGCCGTGAGAACTGACTGTCGCGCTGCTATATCGGATAACGATCATGTGGTCACAATCAATAGTCAGGCCTGGGATAGCGCTGCCCTTTTGAGACAGTCGAATTGCAGAGAACAGTATCAGTAGGAATTGCAATAGTCACAACAAAAACAACAAAGCATCATAGTCGTGCATAGAGGGACGTTTTATTTTTCGCTTGATTTGGAGCCTGATGGCACACATGTCACTAGCAGTTATACCAGGGGCGCTAATAGCGCCAGCATGAGCGAACATGTTGAGCTGTCTAGGGTTGTTTTTCCAACAGCCCTGGTAGCCGCCGCAGCACGGTTTCTGACCTTCGGCGGTATAGTTTATTATCTCTTCTCTCAACGAGCTCAGTTGTTCAAAGAAATTTTGATCAACAACGGGTTGCATCGGAGTGGTCCGTAAAACGACAGCCATGCGTACTAGCGCAATAGAACCCCCCCTTGCCCATTTCCCTTCTAGACCACTCCACTACATTCATTCAAATTCATTAAAAAAAACTAGAGCAGCAGAATTAGATGGTCACCTATCTACGTAGTAAATCGTATTCCACATCGACCTAAATGTGTGTCAGCATATCCTACAAACTGCATTGCACTGACTGTTTGCGGTCAAACACCTCTATTACTGCTTGCTACTTCTAGCGCAATTTCGGCGGTCAAACCGCAGCTCGCCCTACGCGTGCCTTCCCTCCGAGACTGTGCCTCCGACCGGGCCCTTTGCTACACAAAAGTCCGTTGACACATACACCTATTAAACGGAAGAGTTTGTTCTTCTGGTCTGGTCTTGGATGGTAAAGTGCCATCAACACGATAAACTAGACAATAGTCGTCGAAGTGCCGAGGAGGAAGGGAACATATAGTGCCTTGCTAAATGACGGTATATTACTTAGATAGCAATCTAAGCAAGGGCCACCTTGGTTATTGGGAAAATCGATACTTCTTAATCTCAAGAAAAGGTACAGCCTTAAAAACGGCTTGCTGTCTGTAGTAGGAATAATTTAGTAATTACTAGTAGTAATCCCTTGGTTCTTTAACGGCTCGGTTCTGTTCTGGCCCATAGTACTGGCACTGTTCTATAGAGAGCTGCCTATCAGAAAGTGAAGCTTAAGGGGGGACGGTGCGTTAATAGGTTTGGGTCTCAGCGGGCCAACATTCATCCGTTGAGTCGAGCCTAACTCTGCTCGAGAATAGTTTTTAGCAAGAGTTTTTAAGTGACAGTGTTTAACCCTCTTCCAAAAAAAAATGCACTTTTTAATACTAAGCATACTAGCGCTCAAGCCAACATGATATGATGTTTATGTAGTGGTTTTAATGTATTTTTAGTAAGAGTGGTTATAGCTATAGGTAATTTTGGTAGTGGCAATAGTTGAACGTAGTAATCGCAACAACTCGATCGTCGAATCCAGCCGCAGTGGCAGATTCTCCAACGACTCAAGCCATATTAGATCGATCGGTATGTGCGTTACTTTTGTCGAATTTGCTCTGATGAGCACAACTGAGGCATAGTCATGGTCACGTCTCTAAGCAGAGCATCTTTCTTTTGCCGCACTCGTTCTCTTGCTCTGTAAATTTGCCGTTTTTGTGCGTAAACTGTACAGAAACCCTTGTAGTTGTTCTTACTTGTCAAAGAAAGTCATACGTCTCGACGTGCGCCTGTTTTAATATGTTGTCGTTGTTGGAACTGTTGCTGTTGTCGTCGTCGTCGTTGTTGTTGTTGTTG
>QVRM01000619.1:0-44039 GCA_003439945.1 Dermanyssus gallinae | reverse complement strand
TTTTTTATATTTTTTTTATCGCCATCCTCGCTTCAGCAAAATGTGATTGAGTTTTTTCTCAACCCGACTTACTTCCTTCTAACTTACTTCCTTCTACCTAACGATATGTTCTTCAAAACTCAAGGAGGGACCTCAAGGATCTCACAACTGCATATGGCTCACAGTACACAAGTGACGGACAGCAAACGCAACAACTAGTTATATGTCATTTAAACTGTGAAGGATTACAGGCAAAACATAAGCGCGTCCGAATTATGCGCCCAAATATCGCAATTCGCTGTTTCGATGTCCTTGGTGATTATAGTTTCTATTGTATGCTTGCATTCTCAGGAAAGTTCTGATTTACATTAGGTTGCCGAACGCTTTTGGATTAGGTCCGCAGACGGAGCCGGCATAAAGCAAAGTTCGCACGTGTGAGTTATCATTGAGCTGTGGGCAGTCATTGATTCGTTAGTCGACCGGGAACGTACTTAGAATACAAATTATCAGTATATCGTGGAAAAAATAGAAAGCACGTTTATCTTAACAGTAAGTTAACGAGGAGTATGAACCGTCGCATGCCCATAGAGCTACGCGTCCCCTAAGGCATAGTTTGCCTAGGTAGGCATATAGTTAGAATTATACATAGGTTCAAGTCGTTTATGTAGTCAAATACATTTTGAGACAAAACCGTAGTTGAACCTTCTCCAGCAAACAGTTAACAAATAACACGTTCCGTACAGCAGCTGTTTTACTTGTTATGTTTTCAATTTCAAAGTGACGGTTTTAATAATCTATTGCGTATGTACATTTATGTACATGTAGCTACGCGTTTTCATACTAAAATTTTGTCCAATCGAACGCGTTCGTTTGAAAACCTATTTCTTTGAAGTCAGCTATGAAAAAAAAAGTCCGTAGCACATTAATAGGCTTGACAGAATATCCATTTGTAGCTTACTTGTTCACCTGAAATGTTCGTGTAAATCGTTAAGCCAAAAAAAGAGCCAACTGACTGTGCCTCTATACTTTTTTTGTTTGTATGTATGAGCATGTCATTAGAAAATGCTGAAGAAAGCAATATTTATTTTAGTAAAACATTGCAACTAATATTCGGTTAGCATCGAAAAAATATTACAAGTTATATAAATGGTTTCGCGGCAGTCGTGCTTAAAATATTGTGCCAATCATTTCACCCAAACCAGACAATGTTTCTCAACGTTATCGAAATTATGTTGCTGACCAAACATAATGGTTAGCTATTTATTGTACCAACGCACAAAAGCGCAAAAAGAGCGACTACTGGTTTCCTACTAGTGGCGCATGCGTACTTTGTCTCTCAAATAAAACTACTTGTTAGCGTAAATTGGTTAACCCCTATAGACTCGCACTCGAGGGTCCCCACACAGACCCACACTTCAACTAATTCTGTTCAACTAACTAACAAACCACATAGCGACGAGGTACCGACTTGCCGACAGATTCACATCCGACAGTTGTTCGCATATGCATAGCCTGGCTTGCACGCATAACCATGTCAAGCAGATCCTATGAAGACGACGATGCCGATAACTCTACAGTGGCCCCGTCAACGCGCGAACAAGCAACGAGCGCTCGGGTAGCAAATCTCGTCACTCAACCCATGATTTATTTTGCAATAAGTAAGAAGATAAAGAAGAACCATGACCTAATATATAATAAGTAAGAAAATAGGACAGTTATACATACAGACAGATAGACGGGCAAACAGTCGACGGTATCGACACTGTACACGCACCACCTTCTTCAATGGCAGGACAGCACGTTGTAGATGGTATCATCATGCTAGAGACAGAATCTACTACTGTCGGCCGACGACAGAGAAACTAATTAACTAAGCTGGGTGGTCATTATCTGGACGAAAATACGATGACGATGATGAAGATGACGATGAAGATCATGATCATAATGATGATGATGGTGATGATGAAGATGATCAAGAAATGACACCATATGTAAAAATATTTGCTTTGCATGGCGTAGAAGCCAGATGAACAACCGCCGCCACACTGCAGAACTCGAGCAGACCTCGAGTACCGATGTTGCAAATTTCCAACGACCTTAGCTAGCTAGTGAGTTGAGCCACCACCAACAAGCAGCGCAAACGAAAGCGAAACACAGCACAACCGAGACAGCGAGACAGAGAGCAAGCAATTCAAATCAATCCCAGGACGGTGGTCGCAGTGGACGTGTAACGTCTTAACATTAACGTTTTTCCTTACGATGTTCGTGCTTCGTGAGCCATCGCGAAGCTCGAGTGCCTTCAGCTTCCTCAGCCCGTCCAGCCGCTCTTCTCCCCTTTCTGTACCGTTTTCTTACTTTATTCTGTGCCGTTTCCTCCGCCTTCTCCTTCTCTTCGTGTCCACCCTATCTGGGGAGGAGGGGGTCTGGGGTGTTTAGCAGCGAGAACCACTCACTATCAACATCGTCATCACCGGTGCGTGGCGGACGGCGCGGTATCCTTTCTGGGGTTCTCTGACATCTCTACAGCATCGGCTACCACAGTTACACCAACAGCACACATAGCAACAACAACAACAGCAACAACAACAAAAACAACAGTAGCAACAACAACAGTAGCAACAACAACAACGACAACAACAACAACAACTGTTGCTACATCTACAGCTTCTACGGCAATTTCTCTTGTTCCTGCGGCGGCTGCTGCTGCTGCTGCTGGGTTCACTGGTCACAATTGGTCATGTCTCGGCTGCTGTATTGCTGCTAGCCATGCGCGGCGCTGTAAGACTGTGTTGGCGATTACATTGGCTGACCGACTATGAAGGCAGGGCGAGCCGGGGCAACAGCGACAACGGATCGGATTGAAGTGGATGAAGTTCAGCGGCCGTTCCGAAAGGCAAACAACAAGAGTTTGTCATCTGCTGGTTGGTTGGTTCGTTTGTCGTAATGGGACCTCGTCGTGGTCATCGTTGTCCTCATCGCAGAAGATCCGCCAGCAGCAGCGGCGGCAGGAACAACAAAAACATTAGCAAAAACAAAACAAAATTACCATCTGCAACAATAACAACAACAACAACAACAACAACAACAACAACAACAAAAGAAGGAACGAGAATGACGTCTATAGAGTGACAGCAATAGAAAGAGCAACCACAATACAACATATGATCGCACCAATGCAGAAACGACAGATGAGAAACAGAAGAAAAATACTAACAGAATCAGAATCACTAACAATGCTGAATGACCAGCAACAACAACATTCGCAACAGCAACAAATACAAAAAGGCCAAAAAGCAACATTCCCAGCAGCAGTAGCAGATACAAAAAGAGCAAGAATACAGGTAATGACAACAACAGCACCCATGAGAAAAAAATGTTGTACGCATTGCGATGCTAGCTTTTTGAAGCCTTAATAGAGAGAGAAATAAAAAGACGTGACGCTTAATCACGATTGGGGGAGACGCTTTTCCAACGTCGATATTTTCTCCCCTTGACACTGTTGGCTGGTATCTGCACCAATTGCAGCAGAAGCTTGCAGTTTGTTCTACAGTTTATTGAGCTACCTGTCGCACTTTCTTGCGTACAAGTATTTCAAAGTGAAAAAAAAAAGAAAACACGTCGTGATTTCCAAAGCATACAGAGGACGACTTTGGTAAATAAGATGAACGTAATGCAAAGGCAGAAGAACAGCATGCTGATGTATGTTGACCGGCACGGTTATCACCATTATGTTTGCTTAAGCAAGTAATGTTTTAGAGTTGAAGGTAGTGGCTGTAAACATCGTGCAACGTGTGATATTGGCCATTATCATGTACTGCACTGTCTGTCCTGAACTGGATACGCACGTAATAACCACAGCTGTCCTGGATGCACTGGACCGGCACAACTCTCTGTGATTAGACTTCCAACTAACCGATGAATAAACACTGACTATATATACCATATTTTCGCGTTTGTTACGTCTATTTTTAAGTGGTATTTAACAATTGTTGCATATTGAGGTGGAACATTTCAGTAAAGAGAACTCATAAAGCTGAACTACCTGTAATTATCTCGTTCATAGCAGACGTTCTAACAGCAAAAACAGTTATCCAAAGCTAATTAGTATCACGTTTACGTGTTGATGAAGCGGTGTAGTCTGCCACTCTAACAATCTTGTAGAGTTGTAGGCTGTATGTTGACACACGCATACTTGTCTTGGATCAAGTTTAATTCTTGATCAAAATACTTAATCAACCGGTGGAAAGATTGTTATTATTTTTAGTATTATATTTTTCTTAATTAAATATTGCCATCAGCCAAACATCCCGTATCCAAGTATTCCCTTGCGTATTTTTAAACTCGTATCCACTTTCGTAATTTCAAACTTTAAGTATAAATAAAATACGTATAAATAAAATAAAATGGATAGGGAAACATCTTGCTTCTATTAACTTTAAAAAAACTGCGCGTACCTACAGCGAACGCTTCGAATTGTCTTTGCAATGACTGCCAGCGGTCGTTCATTGATGTCCTTATCAATGCTAGCTAAACGGTGCATGTAAATGCATTTCGTATCATTAAGACCACCACACGATAGGTGTTTTTGTGGTTCATTAGAAACACCTAATCGTTTTTGTGTCAGTGAATTTGCGGGCGACTTTGAGACCCAATAAAATCCATGAGTTATAGAGCCCTCGTTGACGACATACTCTTTCTCTAGCTCTTCCATTTCGGGCATTTTGACTAAAGTCGTGTCGGAAGGCAAGGTTGCGAGCGCCAAAACTGAGGTCACCAGTTGAATAATTAATGCTCTATTAATAAAAATAGACACTTCTCTCATCGCAGGCCTGAACGGGCGCGAAGAAGAAACACGTTTGCTCCAAGGCGTGGTCTAGAAGGCTAGTGCGCTAGTGATGGCCGTCATCTACCCGGGTGTCGCCGGTTCAATCCCTGTTGTTGATCGACTTTAGTTTAAGCGATGCTTAATAAAAATAGATAATAAACTTTACTATACTGCTGGAAGTCAACGACCATGCCTCCACAAGGACTGCTGAGGGAATCTTAGATATCTCAATATGTTCACGTTTCCTGCCGCTAAAACAGTAGAAAAAAACATACAAAAATGGGTCACATGTGTATTTAGGTATATATGTCAGGGAAATAGTTAATCTATCCACTCATATATAAAGAGAGACCGACCACTAGTTCCGAAATGTGTATCAGCATTCACATTTGCGACATCTGGTATGTGACATGACTCGGACACGTACAACACTACTTGTTGTTCAGGGCTGATCGAACGGCATGCTGAAGTTAATATACACTGCTGGCCCTCAGTGGAACCATTGTTGAGGACGGCTGACTGACAGATGGACAGACTTCACAAGTCGCTTTGTCGAAGCCAGCCTTGAGGCTATGTGACGATGGTTGTACTAGCGCCGCTTGGGCTATCTTTAGTAGAGAGAAATAAAGTAATCAACAGTGCAATACTGATAAGAGCTTGCTCCTACCAAAGTGCCGCCTGTCATATCTTTATTTGGCTATTGACTATCGACGAAGGAAGCCTTGTGCGTAACAATTCTTTCACCGAAACCGCCAGCGAGATATCACCGCTCTGGACGTAGTGGGCGGCGAACGCCGGCACCCTCGTCGACTTTATCGCTACTACCGCCGTAGCTGGCACCCTTGTGTTGAGCAACTAGACCACGAGCACGTAGAAGGTGATCGTGTGTGGAAAACGGGAATGCATATGCCTCTCGGAGGCACAGGCTTCAAGGCCTAAGGCCGCGGTTTGCCTTTGACAATAATCAACTACAAACACCCAGCCACTCACCTTTCTACTCCTTGTGCTCTGTAGGCGAGCGGCAAATGGGCAAATCGAACCGCCAGATTGTGTTAGACGTACCGTCCGGAGGCAGGCGCGATCGCGCCTCTCCACCGAAACTCTGCGCCGATCTACCACCAGGAAACAGAGGATGCCGGGAGGCAGAAGGGGGTGAGAGAGAGAGACATCATAATTGTGTCTTACAGACAAGCGTCGTCGTTGTCGTCGGTGGCTGCAGTAGCAACAACAACAATAACAGCAACAACAACACCGTCTCAGTCTCTCATGGCGTTCCCCCGCCATGGTTTGAAACGCTGCACATGACGCGTTGTTGAACCGAAGGGTGGAAAAATTTACCCTTTTTCGCCCCGTTCTACTAGGCTTGGACCCCCCCCCCCGCCTTTTCGTGGGTCGAGGGGAACCAAGCAGAGGCTCTGCCCGCTTGGACGACCAACGAGCGCAGAAGGGCCTGACATGCAATAATGTGCCAGCAGTAGTTGTTCATAGTCGTACCAATCCAAGGAGAAGTAGTAGTAGCGGCGCAAGTGATAGTAGTAGTAGTAGTAGTAGTAGTCGTAGATAGGTTATCTTAATGCACTGGTGCGCAGCCGACCGCCCGCCCGATCACGAGGCGGTGAACAAGGGCAGCCCGACGCACGTCGATGGATACGCCGTTACGTCGTGTATCTGGACGGACACGTCCGCCGATGGCGTTCAACAGGAACTGTTGTTGTTTTTGTTGTTGATGCTGCTGTTATTGTTGTTGTTGCTGTTGTTGTTACTGTTGTTGCTGTTGTTATTGTGTTGTCGACGGCCGGCGTTGTCACCGCAGTCGCAGTAGTGCTAGGAGCGACAGTAGTGTTAGCAGGCCTGGACGACCGATACGTATACTGCTTCTGATATGTACATTGTCCGTATCAGATCTGGCTGAGCGCGGCCGACACAACCGTAAACCGAACGACGAGCTTCGATATTCTGCTCGCTCCTGGCCCGCCTCTTCCCGCCGGTCGATTACGGCCACCGCTTAGGGCAACACAGAACGTGCGGTTTCCCATCGACCGCTGTGGGTTAGCGGGTCGAACGCCCTTGTCAATCTGTCCACCAGCTTGTCGTCCAGCTTGGCAGCTCGGATGCGGTAGTTGTTGCCGCGTCAAGGAACACGCATCATCTCCACGCAGTTTCTGTCCTGCATTCGCCAAACTACCTGCCCGCGGTGGAAGTGACTGTACCGAGACTGGTTGGAGAAGGTGTGCGACCACAGAACGAAACAGCCAGCAATAGGCTAGCTTTTCTCGATGTCCTCCTGATGGTATTTACATTAGCTTATTGAATTAAATATTTGTATTTATATAGAGCATTTATTTTGATGAACTTTGCTATAAAGAGGTTCACCGACGGTCCTACATTCACGACAGACCGTTGAAAGCAGGGAACGCAAGCAAAAAGACGCATACTCTGTAGACTTACCTAGCATGGCTACCACCAATATATATGCCTAAAAGGGTACTGCTTCGAAATAGAAGATTGTGTAGGTAAATATTGTCACACGTGTAATATTGACCGTACTACATACTGCAATGCAAAGAAATAGAAGCTGGTTCCATGCATGCAGTAGTAAAATATGTTAATAGCCGATATAAATTTTAGGTAATATCTACCAATTTGTGGTGAAATAAACTTGTGTTATATATATATATATATATATATATATATAAATATATCAGCAAAATGGCATTTATTTTCACCTTCAAATCGGTATTTAGTGGGTTTATGTCTCACATTATGACAGTACAGCTTCAAAATAGTGCGCTATAGTATGAGAAATCACATTTTTTACCAATAAGTAGAATTTTGACATATACTTACTTGTACATGAAACACCATGCATTTTCATGGCAACGTGTTTAAGTGCAAAAGTAATAAAGTATGCAGAAGTTACTACGTTTTACCATCGCCGTGCTTCGGTATCTCCACGCCGTTGTTTCGTTGCTTATGCCATCGCAAATCTTCTTTCAAAATTTTGAACATGGTTCTAATGTTTCACTCTACACAATAGTGTAAGACCGTTTTTGTACATTCGTTACAATTTCAACTTATCATGATCAACATCAGCAACAACTGATCACACATAATAACAGCAACAGCAAATAACAAAAACTTACGGCATCACCCAACACAACCGTTTCTGAACAAATGTATGGTACTGCTACTATCGAGGTCTTCTATTCTTCTATTTGGTTCTTCTCCTTCTATTTGGACGAAAAACTTTCTTATCCTACCTACAAATCTACCTCGCACATGGTGAATCAAAAAAATCAGAATCATTACGAAGTCGCCGGGAAAGTCTCAGCAAAATGATGAGAAAGTGTAGCGGTGTCCGATGCGAATGTATGTGTATGAAGGCTGACAAAAAGGTCAACCAACGTGTGTACAAGACCTGCACACACAACTGTCGTTCGTTAGAATTGTGGACATTATAATCGGCATCATCAACCATAGCAATGGCCAACATGATCAGTGTTAACATTATTGTTACAGGCAGTCGCCACTGCATTATTACAGTTGTCGGCACGCTCGCCCTTACCGGCACCCCTGAGGTTTAATGCTGGCAAAGTATATATATATATATATATGTATATACATATATATATAATATATATATATATATATATATATATATATATATATGTATATACATGTATATGTATATCTATATATATAGAGAGAGATTGGGTATGAGGATGAACTAAACGAGCTAAAATGGTAACAACTGTGTCGGGCGCCGCTACTACGCGGCAAATCTGGACCCTACCGAAGTGTACGAGCTTTCGCGATCTTGTCGGCACTATCTGGTGTTCATTTTGCTAGTCGAAAGAAAGCCTAGTAGAAAGAGTAAACGAATCGTTTGAACGCACCCGGCCCCACCAACAGCATACTCGAAAAACCTTTCGTTTTATTGTTCGTGCCTCCATACTGAGGTGTGCTGGGGAGGGCTGCACGCACGTTACAGCGGTTGGTCATCATGCGTGGTTCACACGGCAGCTCTGCCTTGTTCTCTGGTCGTCGTGGGTTTCTCTGATTTTCTGTCATTTTTCTCTCGCTCGTTTCGTCTTCGGCTTCTGTGTACGCGTCCACCGTCCGCCTGCCCTCTGCCCCCTGAAGAGCAGGCGCAGCAGCGACTTCTCACATCGTACGTACTGTAGAATAAACAAATTTCACGGCGGTTGACGTTCTCACACGTCTTCAGAAGTCGGACGTCACGATGGATGTCGCCTTCGACGCTCGTTCGACGTTTGCCCCAACGTCAACATCGCCAGACAACAAAATGTACGGAGATTTGTGAAAAACTCATCGTTCATTTGTCGTTGTTCATTGTGTCGTCAACGTTCAGACTACACGCATCGGTTGGCAAAGATCCCCGAAATCCCCTATAACTGGAGGGAGGTAGACTCAACTAACAACGGCCACGTTCCCCAGCAGAAGTTCGTCGCCACGATGAGTTTCGCTAGTGTCTCGATATTACGTCTCGAGTGTCGCCCAAATAAGCAAATTTTACCCGGGGCGGGAACGTTCTCCCGTTGCCGTCTATACGGGTTTGCAGTTACCTTGTGTGGTGATTATGCGTACATGATAAATTTTGTGCACTTATATATATACATATAAAATGTTGTGTTATTTTTGTTTTTACTTTTGTTTATCAAGTTTTTATAAATATCTGAGTGCAGTTGTCGATAGATGGTCCTACTCGAATTAATTTATAATAGTAAAGCAATTTTCATTGCAAATTTAAATGAAGCCCAGAATATACAACCGAAGATGCTACTTTTGAGAAACAAGAAGTAGACTACTTGAAAACGGTAGGCACTGCAATCCTAAGTTACCCACTTAACCAATCGTAAACTCATAGCGTAATTCAAGCAAATGCTTTTTCTTACCGCTCATTTAATTTGCATCGTTTACCTATTTCAATCAACTTAATTTTATATTCGACAAAGCATAACCAACAGGAATAACACCAATATTGCGTCAATAAGAAGCACGCTGTTGTTACTATACGGCTTGATTTACAAAATTGCATGAATAAATGCAGCTTTATGTACATGCAGGACCTACACTATACACTGTGAGTTTTATACGTATGCTTAGAGTATGTGCATTTTATATCCATAAGAGATTTGCTTGGATGCGTATATTTACTGATAATACCGAATTTCGACTGACTGAATTTCCCTTTTTCGTGAGCCCGGTATGCAGGATCAATTACCGAAAGTTGTGTGTTGAGCTCGGCATTTTTGATCAAATCTCGCAAAAATGGCAATGGTGTTATGGTGTGTTCAGTTATTCCACATGTCTTAAGAACGGCAAATAACGATCGTCTAAGTTTTACATGTTGTACATTAAAAACTTCAAGGGAATGGAATAACTGTAAACAAAGCCAATCGACGTGATGGAAAAAAGGAAGTTAAATACAAAACATTGGGTTGATCTATACACGTTTATTTAAAAGATCTAGTGCGGGATATAGTAGGCCGCCCCGACACTAAATCTTACAGGTACAATCTCAGCGCAACAATTATTTATTTATAAGCTAGCCTTTTTCAAAGTTGTCATACATATAAATATCGCGATATATGGGAGTATACTGTTCCTATTAACCTAGGGAAGTATATACATACTAATAATAAATTAAGTAAGGTCAGCTTGTGTACTCCTGCGTACGATAATTAACACGGTCTCTGTGGATTCGAAAAACAATGTACTTCGATTTCATTCATTCTGAGTTCATTCTTCCTTGTGGCATGAATCATCATTTTATCGCACACAAAATCCCTTAATTGTTATTTAGTTCAAACTACCTATTAACGCGTTTTCACTCTAGCAGGATGAAATCTTTTTTATTAGCTCAATGTTGACGGTACCGTTGTTTTTGATCGACAAAGATCAATCCCGCTAAGTAAAACGAATTGACTCCTATATTGGCACATGGCAATAATTTATTGTTTATTAACATAGTTAACGATTGTGTTAAAGTAAACGTGTTCATTTTCAAGCTTGCTGCTCTGGTCTGCGCCATTAAACGTCGCCGTAAGCGATACTAAAATTGAAACTGCGTTGCCCCGCTGAACATTATTGTAAAATCTTTGGTGTAGTAACTGTGCGGCTCTGTTGCATCCTGTAGTTACCCTCAAACGTTCGCTCAACTCAGTAAGTAGTCCCTTAGTCAAAGGCTCATGATAATATTAATGGGCGGGCCCAGACATTGTTCTTAAAAGAAACATGGTTCTTAAAGCACGCATGCTATATACGCTGCTGTAAGTGTTGGAAAAGGGCGGGGTAAAATGAGTATACGACAATTCAAGAGCGAATGGGCTATTGGCAGATGCCAGGGCACGGATGCTGGGTGCAGGTATACAACGAGCTAAATATAGCGAGGGACAAAGTACAGCATGTCGAGCTTGTGGGTTAGCAAATTAATTAATTGAACATATTGTAAAAGAATGTACAGCTTTGGGGTGGAAGGGAGCAGATATATAAACTTGTCGGTCGAGGTCCTAGCCTTAGGACTAAATGTTAGAAAGAACCAGGTCGATATTACAAAGAAGTGATTGTTCCAGTAGAAGGGAAAGACTCAGTAGATATTGAAGGACACATTGATGATATGGATGTGTAGGTAATATCTATGCTGCCGCTCTAAGCGCCCCTGATATAAAAGAGTGATATATGTATTAAGGTATACATATAGTCAAGCGAATAATAGGTCACAGGTAATTTTTAAAATAATATACATTATTTCATTTTACAGAAAAAAAACAATTTGTTAATGTGGCACAATCACCAAGTGTTGATGTTTAAGAAAATAAATATTTAAGAACATTCGTTTTGGAGCTATTATCAGTGATAACCGCACTGTTTGTTTAGTGCCGTTATATCGTTGCTTTTACCTTTAATAGCTATCTGGCATACCCAAAAATATATATGTTATATATATACTTTCAAAAGAACCTTATTTATGTGACCTTACAATTGACAAACACAATTGACCATCCTGTCCGAACATGCTTTTGAAAATACGTTTAGCACGGATGCTTCAATATCATTATCTAACTTAATACAAACAATTTTTAACGTCCTTCTAATCAATACATACAGGCCACCTCCTCGAGAGCCGTGGTCTCACCAAAGTACTGAGTACCTGTAATCACAGGCTAATTCAGTATCTGTCACATGTATTCCCCCTACCCCTTACCACGTTTCGGTTATATAAATTATCCTAATATCACGTGCGGTAGTATATACATTAAACAACTAAACACGATACTAAACACGATCGTCCGTTCTAATCGGTCGTGCATCATTAAGATATAAAATATTTAGAGCACAGTATTTAGCTACGGGCGCTGCGGAGGAATTGGAACGGCTGGATTGAATGTCTGGCGATTAGCTTTGGTGGCAGAGGGGGTCACTGATGCCAACTGTAGGAATGCAGAAGCAGTGTGCCGGGGCACTGGATGACTACTAATGTATTATTGGACTAAAACCCTATTTTCTGTCCTGTTCGTGGAACCGTTAAAATGTCCTGAAAAAAAAGACATTTATTCCGCTATCCTACGACTACGTATATATGACGGTTGTACAGTATCCAGCTGGACGGTTGTGTTCAGGTGATTGACTATCTCTGTCGAGAGGTGTGCTGAGCAATCAACCGAGCACCATTAATTCCAGAATGAATTTCATCAGTATGTATAATTTAGGATCTGTTAATGTAACTAAAGTTTGTTTAGACAATGGTGCTCTTATCAAATGTGCATCATCTCCATTGTAGGTTAATTTAGTTACGCTTATCCTCTCTATCCCACGGCAATAGGAATGAAGCCCACAATTGGTCGAATAGTATTATTAAACACGGAACTGACCAGATGGTTGAGCACGCTCTAAATCGCGAGCCAAATTTCGACAACTGATCAACTGTTTGAACCCATCGCACTTAAAGTCTTCCAGACTAAACAAGCTATCGCAGTAGTTGCATGTGATTATGGCTGTAGCAATGAAAGATGCCCTGATGACGTTAAGGACCGTTGCCGCCGTCGTGTTGAACGGTGCGCAGTTGGCAATTCAATGTTATCAAAACTTGTCTCGAAGGGCATTGTTTTCTGTTTACACGGAAGTTACACATTATTTTGTGTATTTTCCGTCTATGTTGCACATGCTTCACTTAGTTGGACCAGGCTTACGCTTTGAAGCTTCGACTTTTCAAAATTAGAGCAATCGTCACTGAAATCAGTTTTTGTTTTCTGGAAATAAATTGTTGCCCATCTTCAAAAGTGGTTGATTTGTATCTTGTATTATGGGTGAAAACTCTGTTTTAAAACCATCGTACGATATGTTGACATCTTTATAGATCTACCTTGGTTCCATTGTCTTGATTTTCGGTCCGACCTAACCGACTTAACACCGAATCGCAACGAGCAGATTTAAAGTTCTCTTAACACATCTAATGCATATTATATCAGCAGGACTTTCATGCCGGATATCGATTGAGGGCACGAGCGGACTAGGTTCACTGCCTGGTCAATATGCAATGTATAAGGTGGTTTTAATGTTAGTTCTGCATATATATATATATATATATACATATATATATATATATATATATATATATATATATACACACAGCTATAAATACTACATATCTCCCCCTGTTGGTTAGCAAGACGTCTATCATGAATTTCGGTGGAAGCAATGAACAGGCTCACTGTTAGGTCGATATGCAAAGTGCGTTGGTTGTGTCCGTTCTACGGACAAACACGTATCGGCAAGAAAATGTCTTTACACACGCTTTGATTCCGACTGTGTGGCTTTCCAGAAACCTCACTACATACTTACGGATCTCTTCCGCTGCCCCTTAACGAAACGACCTTAGTACTATCTTTAAAACAACTTTACCTCAGGATCTACTGTGGTCACTTCGTATTTTCGGGTAGAATTAGTAGTAGCCAAGTTGAGCGGTCTCTTGGCATGGCACCCAACACATCCTTGCGTATAAGAGTGTCAGTCGACATCTTGGAAGAAATTTTCTGTCTCCGGCGGTCAGCTTCAAAGAATTCGCAACTTTCGAAGATGTGTTGGACATTGTCGATTTCGGCCTGGCCCACACATCGCATGGTCTGGTGTTCCGTGTTTACTGATAAGGCGCAAACAACATTGAAGTGATGAGGCCTCGTTACGAGGTGTACGTCACAAGTGATCGGCTGGGCTGTTTTAGCTAGAGGCGAAGGACAGGTATGACGGTTTTGGTCCAATACCTTCAGTTGCCTCGGCTGTATAGCCAACCAGAGATTGCTCCATCTATTGAACGGTCTTCCCGTAAGACAAGTGGCCTTTGTGGTTGTCCATTTTCATCGTTTGCGTCGGAGGCCTATGCGGTAACTTATAGGATCAACGGCATTTGTTGCTCCACTACTACAGTAGTACTGCAGTCCTGTTCGTACGCGATATATTTACATGGCAGGGGGCTTTGTTGCTGTTCTCTATTTGAGAGGTGACGGACTACCACCAAAGTGATCGCGTGCTCCCACAGCGGGACGGCGTACAGCATCGTGCTTCCAAGAGCCGCTGCGCCGGGCTTTATGGAGGCCCCGGCTCTTTGCAGTATATATATATATATATATATATATGTGAGGTCTAAACGTATTATCGCAATTTAAATTTTAAAAAATTATTTCTCTCTTTTGCGCCTAAAATAGATGCCGCGTTCCCTCTGCAAACGGCCAAAGACAACGCTTGCTTCAAAAATGGACCCTCTCTTCTTACTTGCCTACAACAAAAAGTTGTAGGCAAATTTAGGAGGTCGCTCATGACATCCTGAATTTGCCTACATCAGTGTCTCTATGGCAAAAGTCACAAAAATACATATTGTTTCAGCGTGTTTGTTCTGTTCTGTGGCGTCCGCGTGCCCCTCAAAAATATCTTTGCTCTTTTTTGCTTCTGAGCCCATCTAGGCTATATTGGCTCGGGTACTCTTCTAAAAAGCCTGGATTCAGCGTAATTCTGATAGTGTCCCGTACTTTACTGGTCATGTCTCTATTTGTGGTATAACTGCCTCCTTCACTAACGAAGCTACCGCCGGACCAAATCGGGCAAGTGAAGCAGCGTAGCAAACCGGAGCAAGGTCAATAACACTTCTTATTCCCAGATCACCTTCACGTATCGGAAGACTTGCCCTCTGCCAGGTGTTCTCTTCTAAAACTACGTTAAGTGTTTTACTTAGTCATATATATATATATATATATATATATATTTATATGTAGTTTGTTGTTCTAGTGTTGTTTTGAATGGACATATAAGCGCAAATACAATTTTGCTACAGATGCATAGTATGCGTGCACAAGATACGGCTCATATAGAGGACAAAACGAAAAGGCGTAAAAAGGAAAGTCCTTCCCTTCAGCAGGAGAAACAGCACCGCGGAGAGGAAGCAGCGAACGCTAAACGGAGGGTGCGCTCGCGCGGGCGCAGAGAATGCGCGAAAACGACACATATAATCAGAGCAAGTAATTTCGGCCATGTGCTGCTGCTGGTAGTGGTCGTCGTTGCAAGGTCCGTTGCAGAATCCGAAAAATGAACGTTGTTTTCTTACAGAGACGACTACGACGACGACAATGGTGTTGATGACGCTGACCCAACCTTTGGTCTGTCCATATCCGCATATTGGCCAAATGCCGTTTCCGTGTAGTTGGACGAAATGGGTTTGTGGCGAGATAGTGTTGTTGTTGCTTCTTATATTATTATTTTTGTAATATTATTATTGCTGTTGTAGTACGTGCGTGCGTGGGCGTTCTTGCTGCTCGCGGCCGGCCAACAATGAGGCAATGGACCGCAACCGTCAATGCTGGCGCCAGAGAATGCTGCTTCGGCGAATCATCATTCTCATTTGCAGACGCAGAAGTAGCTGGCTACAGCTGATATTGGGTTACGTGGTGGCACGACATGACGTGACGAGAGGACACTTGCAGGCAATGCTCGCGGGCGGTAGGCGAACACGAAGTCGTTAGAGAAGATCCGTCGTAGAAGATCGTCGTACAAGGCACGGAGAGAGAAAGAGAGAGAGAGACTACGGCGAGCGAAGCTAAAAATCGAGAGGAACGACGAGCGAGATGAAACGAAACAACGAGATGAGCGGCTCGGTTTGGTGCAGCCCGGCCCGTTGGCGGCCATCAGACAGCCAGACCGTCGACATGATCGACGTGCGCGTGCAACGTGCATGTCGCAGACGCAGTTTGAAGACGTTATGAAGACGCTTATGAAGACACCGATCAACATCTCGTGCCACCAGCAGTACACAACGTGGTTGTATGTCCTCTTCCAGCCTCTCTCTCTGTTTTTCTATCCCCGTTCTTCCCCTCGCTTTCTTATGGTCGTGTACGAGACAACAAATATAAATGACCACCACCTGATTTGTTGGCGGGCATACTATATGATGATAATGATGAGTTGCGGAAGAATTCATCGATATATATATATATATATATATATATATATGTTTTTCCTATTTTTTAGAAAATAACTGGTAAAATGCATTATAAATGCCGGGTGTCGCTGTTA
Source organism: Dermanyssus gallinae (assembly GCA_003439945.1). NCBI lineage: Eukaryota > Metazoa > Arthropoda > Arachnida > Mesostigmata > Dermanyssidae > Dermanyssus > Dermanyssus gallinae. The sequence goes on along the minus strand of QVRM01000619.1, from coordinate 27,652 downwards.
CAGCCAATGTTGTGTAGGACTCAGAACCGGAAACAGAAATTAATTTTGGCCAGTATCCAGGATGGTTTGGCTGTATTGCTTCATATTGCCGGCTCCATTTGCTTAGGGTGGCTCTTGTGCTGATTTATAGTTTCCTCCGTCCGAACGTTAATTGAGGTACTTTTAGAAGCTAGCTCTTTAATTCTTGGGTCCTGGGGAACTAGGGGTCTCACTAGAGGAAACTTGTATGGCTGCTATGGAAGACGTGTGACTTGGCCGTGCATTGTTGAGTGCCATAGGTATTTTAGTCTTATTGAGAGGACAGCCTGCTCTTACCCTGGTAGTCATGCTCTTCCATAAAGGTGTGGCATACAGCATATTGCTCTCTAGTACTGTTGACTCCCAAGTGTAGTTAGTTATTCAAACTACCCTGTAACCATAAAATTAAATAATAAACTTGAAATTTCTACCACAAAAAGCTACTGATGCTAAGAGACGGCGCCGAGAGTCGGTTGCCCCTCTGATTTGCAAGAGGATTTTTCGTCGCTCCATTGAGGCTTTGACAGCTTTTTTTGCTGCAAAACGCACGTAAGGCGTTCCTGTAAGGGACCTAAATAGGATCACGCCCACGTATTTGACCATGGATGTGGGTATTAGTAAATGTCCTTCCAGGCATAAATTAAGATTCTGAGGAGGACGCTTTAGGCCGTTTAAAAATTGCTTTCTTTGCCTCTTATATATATATATATATATATATATATATATCGGTCGGGGTGGTTTACTGAGAATGAACTGCGATTCAGATGTCATCAGTCGCAGATCTGATCCCAATATACGCCATAAAAATCATTTTTAGGGTAGCTTAATAATTCCTAACAATATATATATATATATGAGTATAAGAAAGTTTAGATACATATTCCATTTTATGTTTTAATATCATATCTGGAGGAACAGAGGTATCACGCACGATACGATGTACGTGAAGAATTTCACCACCATTCTGCACGGCACGTAGCTTACGGCCATGTTTTTACGCGAATAGTAATGCTTGTCATCGTTAAGTGTAGGCCATTTTTGTAGCTGAGCCCTTTTGTGCATGTCGGTATTTTCAATTTGTGTCAAACTTTTCACATCCCTCACGACGCTGCACTCTCGCCTCAGCCCAAATTAGTACTGTTAGTCGAAAAACGCATACATCTTAGCAACAGTAGAGCACAAAAATATAGCTATTGCTTTGCCTGCTCTTCAAGACGTTCTAGTGGTGCATTCTATTTTATGATAACAAAAAACTTTCTGAAGAGGCGGGCGGTTTGTCACAAGTAGCATCCAAAAGAGGATAAATAACTAAACTCTCCTCTTTTCCGTTAAGATTATATCCATCACACTTAGTTATATCCATCACATATTTTACAACTACCAATTACTACCATTACTTATATATGTCTTGAATGTAAGCTCTGGTTATGTGAGGCTTGACACGTAATGCCTACAACAAGTCTAATGCGAACATAGCCTTATACGTCGGCATGTGACTCGAACGAGGTCTTTGTCGTTAACTAACTATTGACTATTTAATAGAAGTTGCACCCGCCTAAACAAAATTATTGACGCATGAAATCTCATTTCAGTATTGGACAAATTGTCAAAAACCATGTATCATTTGTGTGAATATATATATATATATATATATATATATATATATATATATATATATATATATATATATATATATATATATATATATATATATATATATATATAATTGTTTTTTGATCGTCAACGTCTTTATAGTTAAGACCGGCTCTGGTCGTTGGTTTTTCTTAAAATAGGCTTTTAAATTACTTCCACAAGTCAGTAGTTAAGCTGCGACCTCATATAATGGTGGACAACAGCAGATCAATTCTACGAATGTTTATATATATATATATTTTTATATATATATATATATATATATACCTACGTTGAGAGCTCCAGACATTGTCCAGACCGGACATTTTATACATAACAAAAATCGTTGGAAAGTCAACGTATCGTGCGTGGCGATTCTAAGAAGACGTCAGTGGGATTAAATGGTCTATCGGCTCTGTCGTCTTCGTCAGGCCATGCCAACAGCAGATGAGCTGCAACAGAAGCTTCTGACTTCTGGTCGAGGTGAGAGCGACGCTTTGCGCGGGCGATTATTGTGCGACATAGGGGGGGCGAAAATCCCGCTGCTGACGACGTAATCCGCCACGGAAGTGAGTCGTCACATCTCTCTTGACAACTGGCGTACCAGGTACCAGACAGTTGCCGCGCAAACAAATAATTCTGAGAAATCACAATAAATGCGAACACAACCACAACAGCATCGTCATCAGACGTATTCAGTAGCCACTAGAATGACGACAACATACAGCAGCGGCGGTAGCAACATCAATATTAACAACAGCATCAACTCCGCTATCACTGCGGCATGTCAAATGACGGTAGAAAAGAGAAGCAGAGAGTTGACATCTGAGAAAGGGTGGTCTTAGTTTGTGAAAAATAAAACTCCTTCTTTTTACTTAGCTGTATATATATATATATATATATATATATATATATTTTAAATTTCAATTTTAAACGTGGTTTATTCATATATATATATATATATATATATATATATATATTTTTTTTTTTTTTAATTTCAATTTTAAACGTGGTTTATTCACATATATATATATATATATATATATATCACACTGCGCAATCGTATACCAATTGGATTGCAACTCAAGCCCAATTTCAAGTCATTTCATTGAGAGAAGAGGGCCAGTTCTGAGAGGCAGTTCTCCAGGTCTACAGGAGGCTGTCCACAAAATGGATAGAGAATGTGATAAGTTTAGTTCCTTGGATAGAGAGTTAATTCCACCGCGGTGTATGATCGCAATGACGTTCGACCAGCCCGTTTTAATTCGCATTACGTCGTTATAGGCCAGCCACTGGCGCATCATAATAGTGCGCATCATATAAATATAAATTGGTTACGAAGAACCTTAGTTTTGACTTCTTCGAGTAAAACCGTGTTGTGGACTAAACGGACTTAACGCGATGACCACACATGAATGGTGAAGACAATCACATTCGAAGCTTGATTCATAAGTGGACTCCGACCTCTCCCATCCCGGGCTGGTGCTGAAAAATATACGCTGAGACGAACACGACTGTTATGAGGGACTAGTTTGATAGACTCTTAGTGGGTTGTGGGTTGCAGCCCTACAGTAACGTCGCCCCTACATCTCACGCCTACTGTGGTGTTTGTGCTGGCAAGTGAGTAGCCCATTTTTGATGTACACGATGTATGTCTACGAGGTGTGTTCGCGGGTTACGTATATTCGAATTTTCGCGGGTTACGTATATTCGAATTTCGATTTTTTGTGGCGTTATGTTGGTACTCATGTCTCTCACTTATGCCGACAAGCTTTTGAATGTTCACTTAATTGTTGACAGCTGCTTTGCTTGCACGTGTTTTGGATCGTCTTCGATTTTTACCTATTAAAAAAAATGGATCAAAGAACCTGTATCAAATTTTGTGTGAAAAACGAAATTAAGTGCGCGGATGCATTCCGAATGTTGACTGTGGCATACGGAGAAGCTACCTTGGACCGAAGCAACGTTTATCGGTGGTACAAAATGTTCTCAGAAGGCCGAGAAGATGTGAACGACGAAGAGCGTGCCGGACGCCCGAGCACTTCAACAACAGACGAAAAAATTAATGAAGTGGAGAAAATGGTATTGGCCAATCGTCGAATCACCGTTAGAGAAGTTGCTGAGGACCTAAACATATCGATTGGCTCGTGCCATTCGATTTTTATCAATGATTTGGGCATGAGACGGGTCGCCGCGAAATTCGTACTAAAATTGCTCAATGGCGACCAAAAACAGCATCGCATGAACATTGCTAATGAGATGTTGGACTCTGTCCGCGACGACCCAAATTTGCTCCAGAGGGTCATAACTGGTGACGAATCGTGGGTTTATGGTTATGACGTGGAAACCAAAGCTCAATCATCTCAATGGAAGCTGCCGCACGAACCAAGACCGAAAAAAGCGCGCCAAGTTCGGTCGAATGTGAAAGTTTTGCTGACAGTTTTCTTCGATTGCAGGGGCGTGGTGCATCATGAGTTCTTGCCACAGGGTAGAACGGTCAATAAGGAATATTACCTGCAAGGTATGCGCAATTTGCGCGAAGCAATCCGCCAGAAACGCCCGGATTTGTGGAAGAACAAAAATTGGCTTTTGCACCACGATAACGCCCCTGCTCACACATCGTTGCTTGTGCGTGAGTTTTTGGCCAAAAACAACACACTAATGATGCCGCAGCCACCGTATTCCCCAGATCTGGCCCCCTGTGACTTTTTCTTGTTCCCTAAACTGAAGAGGCCCATGAAAGGACGACGTTACGCTACGCTTGACGAGATAAAGACGGCATCGAAGGAGGAGCTGAACGAGATAAAAAAAAATGGTTTTTTGAAGTGCTTCGAAGATTGGAAAAACCGTTGGCACAAGTGTATAATATCTCATGGGGATTACTTTGAAGGGGACAAAATAGATATTCATGAATAAATGAATAATTTTTGAAAAAACACAAAAGTCGCGATACGTTTTGAACACACCTCGTAAATAAAAAGAAAACATATAGAATAACACAATCATAGCTGTCATATTGACTGCTGTCTGCTTATATTGTTGTGTTAGTAATTTGGTCTAAACTGGGCATCTAACTAAGCATCTGTAGAGTACAGAAGCACGTCGGCACCTCATGTCACCTCAGCGGGTCTCGATATGTTGGCCACAGCTCCGTTGTCTAACAAAAACATTCTATGCCATATATATATATATATATATATATATATATATATATATATATATATATATATGTATAATCTCCCAGACTCGTTTAATGGCACGACAATCGATGAAAAAATAACGCAAGCGTTGGTGGAAGTCATGAAAGAAACATACAAAAACGTTGGTGTAATAAGTAAGGAAGGCGTCCAGTAATATATTAGTAATGACGGCAACAACAACAGCAACAGCAAGTTTTAGTCGTAGCTAAGTGTTTGCTTCTGGGTGGCCCGATGATGGCGAAAAGTTGTAGATCATTATGAGCTCGTTGTTTACTGGTCGCCGAATATATATATATATATATATATATATATATATATGTATATATACATGTTTTGTGTATATGATCTCACGTCGGCTCGCTTGACCCGCTTGTGCATGTTTGTTTTTGTTATTGCTGTGGCTGCTACTGCTGCTGCTGCTGTTGTGACGTGGCATAGTGCATATAGCGTAGTCCGTTTTGGTATCGTCGCTATCCTTGCTTGAACGACGCTGGAGTGCTTGTTGTTGTTGTTATTGTTGTGTGTTGTTGTCGTTGTTGTTGTTGTTGTGTGTTGTTGTTGTGTGTTGTTGTTATTGTGTGTTGTTGTTGTTGTCGTTATTGTGTGTTGTTGTTCTTGTTGTCGTTATTGTGTGTTGTTGTTGTTGTTACTGCCTCAGGTCGGGTCAAATCATCATTCGCGTGCTTGCTTCTGTCTCGAAGTGGTTGTTTTTCGTCGGCGTCATTTTCATTATAATTACTATCATAATCACCATCATCATCATCATTATCAGCATCGCCGCTAAGATCATCACCACCATCACAGCCAACATCATCATCATCATCATCATCATAAACATAGTCGTTCAAACGCCCGCCCACCCGTCACCGGGCCAGCCAACACCACAACTAAGCCTTCGTCAGCAAAAACGTCGCTCGCGCTTCGTCGCTTGTCGGCCTATTTGAAGGCGGCGCGGCGTGGCGCAGGGTGGCCGCCGGTGTCGACTCGGCGACAAATATATAGGCTCTCTCTGTCTCTCCCTCTGGGGTATGCACTGTTCTCATTGGTCATGCCGCTGTAGCCGCCAACGACAACACCAACACCAAACACCAACAACAGCAGCAGCAACAACAACAGCAGCAGCAACAACAACAACAAGAGCAACAACAACAATACAGCAACTTCATCTGATAGGGCATCTTTGATCTTTGAGGTAATGCTCTGAAGATGGGGGTTGTGATCATGGAGATGTTGATGACATTAGACGAGATGCTGCAACTCTTACCGCGCGCGGCTACCGTTTCAGATGGTGTTGTTGTTGTTGCCGCTGCTGCTGTTGTTGTTGTTGTTGTTGTTTCTGCTGCTTGTTCTGTGGACTGGCCAGAATGCGAAAAACAGAAACGTTAAAAGAAGCGTTAGACGGCTTCAACAATAAGGATGACGACTTGAAGCCAAATCGACCGTTCGTCCGTCCGTCGTCTGCAGTGGCCACCCACCCACAGCTGACTGATCTTCCTGGTGGCGGCGGTGGCGGCGGCGGCAACGAAGATCTGGAGATCGTTGCGAGCAAAACGCCTTGTCGTTGGAGATTCCTTGGGTTGGCGGCGGGCTTCTCCGGGGGCACTCCAACACTAGTTTAGCTATATGTAAGCAGCAGACGTCTAAACAGGCAAAACAGCCGCCGGTGTGAGCGGCGACGCGCGGTGGCTCTCATATCTCGCTGACTGACTGACTGTGTTTTGTTTGTCGGTGGAACATCTGAATATCTGCATCGGAGAGCTGAACGTCGCTCGACACATCAAGCCACTCTCTCGAAGCCACAGCAGCAACAGCAGCAGCAGCAACAACAACAACAACAACAACAACAACAACAACATTAACAGCAGCAGCAGCAACAACAATAGAAGCAGCAGGAAGAGACGGCGGTGTAAATCAGCAACAAGCTCAACATGATATGATGAACTGAATCTTCTCGCCCCCCCCCCCCCCCCCCCATTATACCACCACCATCATCATCACTCTAATACTCATCTTTATCATCGCTACTAGCATAATCATCACCACCAGTAGTAGTATCATGCATTGTGCCAACATCATCTGCCAGGCTGTACTTTGTTGACTGTCTGTGTATAGGGGGCGCGATAGGGCGAGAACCGTCCGAAGATTGTTGTACTCAAGGCGGTGGCGGCGATGACGGGAAATTTGATTCTTGTCGGCCTGGCGGAACTCTACGGCAGCAGCTACAAACACCTCGTCACAACCACGACAACCTCAACAACAGCATCGTTTTTCGTTCTCGCCGTCGTAGTCGACGCCGACATTGCCAAGACGTGAGACGCGGGTGACTGAGCACGTAAGTAATAGCAGAGTAGAGAAACGAGTACGCGTCTGATTGAATGACCGAGCGCGAGAGACGCGAGGTGGGTGGTCGCCTGGCTGGCTTAATGCAAGCTCTTCCCGCTCTGCCTAACATCGTCTTGTTTCCAAGTAGGGCAGCGCCAGGTCGTTGTCGACATTCTATATATATATATATATATATATATATAATTTAAAGATTGCACTGACCGCTGCTTGTAGGATACACCTCATGTGGCCCCACTAATCGAAAGCGAATCTCGACAAACTACCCGGCAGAATTAATGTCGCTAGCAGTTTTCTAAAAAAAGATACCAGTAGCCTGCTGCACCACTCTTTGTAGAAACCTCAGAAATTTCTTACGCTTTACCAAAAACGGAGACTTTCGAGAATCGTCTCGCTGAGTGAGAATATCACGTTTGCGGAGAACAGAAGTTTGATGACCACTAATTACTGGACGGGTTCGTGCTGTGAAAATGGGTACCTTATTACCGGGTTTGAAATACTTGGTATTCTTATGAAGTTATGTGTACAAAATGAGCTTCATGAAATATCAAACGAGTGCGAATGCAAGCTATGGTAGAGAATCGTGTGATCTGTACGACCTCCGACAGTGTACAAAAGCGATATCGCTGTCGAAAGTAAAGTAGGAAAACGGCAATACAAACGTATATAAACCAAATACTGGGCAATACATGGTTGGAATCGCATGGATGACGAATGTGGGTCTTGCATGCGTGTACTTTTACTTATACACTCCTTTACATGAATATTATGTGCGTGTACATGACCCGTTTTGACGGTTGGGTTTCCTATCACCATTGCTGATAATACGACCCTCGACGTAGTAGGCACTGACAAATTGCATCATTCAATCACAATATGATTGTTTGTTGGCCCGGTTGTGATAAGTGATCGCACCCGCCAATAGATCGAGTTTTTATGCACCAATAGTAGACTTACAAGGTTAGATTGCCATGGTGGTTGACACATTGCCGGAAGCAAATAGATCTACGTCAACTCCTCGATTGCCTGGAATAAATAGATCTACGGCAACAACCGCAAACGACCGTAAGATTGAATTCTGGGAATATGGTTTAGATTAAGTTCGTTCTTTGTTGATTCTGTCGGATCTGGTTAGGGAGTGACATACAATCGATGCTTTCTCGTGCCGAATAAAGCAGTGGTTTGACAAGCGAGCACCCAGCTAAAGATAAAGGTGTGCATTGCTGATGGCCTACCAGCAAGCAGGCTTGACCAGCCAAAAAACAAGTTAATTCGATCATGCTTAGACGGAGTATCCCTCATGTACCTTGAACAATTGGCCCCAGCTGCCGTGCCAGGAAGGCAAGATTCGTAAGGGACGTGACTCATAGTTTCAGACCCAGAAGTAAAAACATATGGAAATGACCAGTGAGCAGCTGCCATGACATCGTGTTGGGCTTTAAAGTCTGCTTTGTGCAAAAAATTCCAAAAATGTATACTAAACTTATAGACGTTGCAATATAGATGCTAATGTGTTTCTCGACGTTCTTCAAAAAGTGTTACTGCACCGACTCTCCAATTCTATTCAGGCCTGGCATATCGCGAAATAAACTTAACTACAAACATAAAAAAATAATCATGAATGCGTATAACATTAACACTAGATAGCATATGTGGTATTTACGCCCGTCGTAGTATTAATATATTTATAGCTGATTTTTATAATGATAATTCGGATAATATCTACAGAATTAAAATCGGTAGAATATTGGTAATAAATTATTTACCATATTGACCTTTTGTGCGTTCCTATTGTTGTATGGACACAAATACGGTTTAATTTCTATTGTGAGGTCATCATACCGAAGCGAGTATACAATTATATCATCCTCATCGTATTTTTTATTTCATTATACCATAGTAGGTACACATTTATGCAATATCATCGTAACTTCATCACATGAGCTACTGGTGAGCCACTATGAGCAACATTTCTACACCATATGACTCTACAAGAACAAGTATATTCACAGATCACGATACCGGGGTAAGTAAACCTGTCATACGACCACAATTTACCGTTCAGATCTTTTCCAGTATTGCGTCTTATCGGGAAAGGTGAAAGCCTTAACTAAGACGGCAGCAAGCCTGCCGAGCTATTGACGGCGTAATCTGGGGGACTAATGCGCAAGTCATGGTTGTCATCTACCGAAGTGTCGCAGGTTCAATCTCTGTTGTTAATCTAATTTCCTTTGAGCAATATTGGTCGAGACTATATATAAAGAAATCATATGCCGCCATATGAGGGTCAGCAGCCGTGCTGCTAATAGGACTGTTGGGGAAAGCCTACATATCTCAGCATGTCCAGCTCTCCGTGCATTGAGAATATGCCTTCGATACGTTCGAGTTCCAAGCCCGTAGGGGGACGGAGAACAGTCTATAATTAGCATCAACCTCCTTAAAAATGTTTTAAAATTCTAAGTTTACCAAGCGATCGCTAGAGAAGTTTGTTTATTCCGCTCAGGTGTACAAGAAGTTCCCGGTTGCACGAGGTAAGCAGAGTATCGGTGGGTTACTCGGTGTCCGGCCGGCTCTTGTCGAGAGATCCACAACGCGCACACTGCTGCGTGGTGGATACTGACGCTGTTGCGGCACCGTCAGGCGGCAGCAACACATGTGCGCATATGAAAAAGTCACCGTCGTTTGGAACTTTCTCAGACGGCCTTCTCACGACTCGCCCTGCTGCAATTTGGCGACCTCAGCAAGTGTGCTAGCCTTTTTTTACGTTCGTTCTTTTTTGCATCGGAAAAAACCGCATCCAGGAACTAGTCGCCTAACTGAGTTCGATTAGTGTACAAGTCAAGCAATTCAATAAAAAGATTCTTTGTTAGAGTCATCACTATCATTATCATCATCATCATCACCATGGTTGTTTTTTATCTCTGCGTCTGATCATAAGCTAAGCTATTATTGGCACTATTACTACTACTACCACGGGTTGAACTAGAGGTTTATTTGAGTACTAGTTTAGGCGGCAATGCCTTTTGCTTGCATTCGTTCTTGAGTAACTGGCGTTGTTGTTGTCGTCGTCGTCGTCGTCGTCGTTGTCGTTCACGCTGCTGTCGTTGATGTTGCGTTTACTGCCACTGTTGTTAGTACCTTGTGGCTATAGTTGTTATTGTGATTATAGAACAAGGTGGACGTGAGATGCATCCAGTCCACATCCATATCATAAGCGGCGGCGGACTTCAGAACCTTGAAGTTATTTCTTTCTCGAGAGAGATGCCGCATTGTGGATCGTCGGTCTACCGGCACCTCTAGTCGCTAGTCGCTAGATTGCACAACCGATATCATACACATGAAGAACTGTCGAAAAATGGCACAATGCACGGCGCTGCGGGTGTATTCAGCGAGGATCTTGGATCAGATATACGCAGCGGGGCCGTTAGAGACACTCGCGGTTCGCAGTGGTGCGTATCTCAAAACGAACTCAGAGAATACAATATATATATATATATATATATATATATATATATATATATATATATATATATATATATATATATAATATATAGAAACATGCTAAAGGTGGTGTACGTAAACCACCATTTTGTGCTATCGTGCTCAGCGAATAACATCGTCAGTCGAAGTGCAACATTGCCGTGAAGTGCAGAGGGGATAATGCTCGCCTGAGGCGTTGCGAACTCTATGCTGGCCCAACAGCAACTTCGAGGCATCTCTTTAAAGTGCATATTTAATGAGGATCTCCGCCATCCGTCGCGTTCAAGTTTGCGTTCCGTATGTGCTGCTACAGCTTACTTAACACCACACAAGACAGACAAAGGGACGATCTATTGCCACCTGCCGAAAATTGTTGCCAATCCGCAGCGTACCGATGACGCTAGCTTGTAATTGTTATTGATGCACTCGATATGCACAAAGCACGCGCGAAGGGGAACACCAATGTGAGTTTACCTAATTAAATAAGAAGAACTAGTCTAGTCAAAACAAAAAAAAATAGGCACTAGTGGGAAAATGTTAGTGAAGGTCAGCCACTTTACGGGTAACAAAGGGTTTTTCCAAACGATGATCGCATGAACCTCATAAACGTTCCACGTTCTCGGCAAATTTTAATATGGAAGCTCGGTTACGAGAACACGCATTTCACGTAGTTACGCAAAGTTGCACTGAAACTCTAAGAGGACTAACTTTATGGACGTTATAAAGAGCGTCAAGTCGTCTTGGTTTAGTAGTCCTTGAGGTGCCAAGGATATTCCAATGGTGTTTCCTCGATAAGTCATTGCGGACAGGTATTAGCATCTAGCTATATAATAGAGATACCTCAAACGTAATACTTCTACAGAACACAGTGTGGAGCACTCTTTTTGCCATGACATAGTATATATATGTAGAGGCCAGGGGTCACGTGCAGCGTGACCGTGCAATACCGATCTCATGCGCGGTTAAGCTGTTGAGTTCAAGCTTTGCGAAACCGTTGACTTTAGTAAAGGTCGTCACATCTAAGCAAAAAGTTGCGTAGCAGGCGAACGGCGACCGATTAAAGCTTGATTGGGATTTACGTTTCGCCGCCTTTGGCGAAGGGCTCATCTCGCCGCCTCATCGGGCGTAGATCCTGTAGGAGCGCACGCGAGGCTGTAAAGCACAAGCGCTTTAAAACCCTCGACTACAAGAGCAATTTGCGCGAATTGGATAAGGCACACAAGTAAAGGAAGTAGCAGTGGTATGAACAGTAGTAATCGTTTCTGTTGTTATTGCTGTTGTTGTTGTCGTCGCTGTTGTTGTTGTTGTCGTCGTCGTTGCGGTTGTTGTTGTTATTGTTGTTGTTTTAGCAGTGATAGAAGTGAAACAAAAACGCCTGGGCTTCGTTTTTCTTCTTCTTCTGTGATCAGTTTCGCTGATGGCTTTTTGTTTCTCTTCGCCGTCGCCATCGTTGCCGTCGTCGGCTTCCTCTCTCTTTGTCTTCCAACAGCGCGGGATCTGTCCTATGGGATGTGGGACGGAGGATCAGGGTCGACGGATTGCTCCGTTTCTTCTAGTTAAGTCGTTCGAACAAACTTGACAAACGGCTGCTGCCCCGCCCGATAAGGTGCTCGATTTGCTGGGCCGGCAAGCGTTCCTATTAGCGCAGCAATTGGCTCTGAAAATTGGTTGCACTTAAAAGAAAGATAGGGCAGGCGAGAATAGAGCAAGAGGGAGAGGGGAGAGAGTGAAAGCTGTATTTTTCCCTACATAGGGGGAAAGATACAGCGGCGCCAACGTTTCGAAGCGAGAACTACGAACAAATCTCGCGATAGAACTCCCCGCTGATGCTATCGTACAATACAACGCTTTGTTTTGTTCAGTTTTTTTAAATTACATCCAACTTAACAACAGTGTAGACAATGATTAATTCACATTGTTTTGTTGTTGTTGTTTAATCTGATATATATATACACTAACAATAGGCGTAACATCTGTAAGGACTTGACGAGCTAATGTGAAGCCGACCGGTACGTATAGATGGGTACGGCTTGATTTTTTTGTGTTAATAAAAAAAAGTCGAACCTATCTATACGTACCGGTCGACTTCATATTAGCCCGTTAAGTCTTTACAGATGTTACGCATATTATTAGTAATTTTTTTGGCGTGATGCATTCGCCTGCGTCTCACGACCCGAGGACACACATAGGTGCGTGGGTTTGAACCCCACCGTTGCACATTTGTATTTATGGGGGTTCGTCTATGAAGCAGTACGAAAAGCGGTCTTGCACAAAATGCAAAAGAGCACAAATACCTTCAAGGAGATATATGTTGTATTTTGTAATAAATTAAATAAAATATGACAGTGCCTGAGTGCATACCCGCGTAGGAATATTAGTCCTAGTCATATAATTCAACCGCAAAGCGGGTAATACAGGCACGCAAAACTGCCCATATGCATAACACAACGTAATTTTGAGCCTGCAAGCATCATTTGATTGGATGTCTTATCAACGCTGCGCTCATATTTACGAGGCGTGCTACTTATCAAGGCTCTTCTGCTTCTCCGTGATATCCTCCGACAAAGGTGCGGTTATTAGCGGGGACCGTAAGCTTCGCCTGTGTGGGTTTCACTACCTCAGTCCCAGAGGGATTCACTGCTGTCCCCACTTTGTTGGCTTCTGAATGGGCTGAAGCCGGTCTTGTAAGCGTTGTCTCTCCAAAAAATGGCTGAATCGCTTGTATGCAGAATGCCCTCAACCAGATTCCTGGGATCTTGAACTTTGCAAGCAATTCTTTTCAGCAGAACTGAAAGTAACCGCGGGCCCACATTGTCCTATGTGCTCGCTTAGTCGTTCGGGAAAGGTTTCGAGAGTTACTCTGTTTTCCTGTAGGGTAAGTGCGACGATTTTATTGCGTTCGGAAGAAGACTCACCTCTGCAATGGACGCCAACTTCACGGGTGCAGATGTAAATGCATGCCTGAGACCTACAAATACGAAGTACACAAACTGTGTGCCTTGTATAATGCTCATTTTAAACCCATTAGGGAGGTTTTGCGAGCCGTTGCTTGCCATGAAGCGTTCTCTTGCTATCCTCGAATTTTCCTGCTTTTTAAAAACACTGCTAGTTTCTTTGCCACTAGTAAGAGATCAGCAGACCCTTTTTGCGATCCTACGCCAGGACGAACGATGAGAGAAGTGTGGATTTTCTTAGCACTTGGAGATCACCGTGACAGTGGCATTTTCCCATATCATTAAATTAAAGTGAAAAATAACGTTTGTTGCAATGATAACATTAATATGTTAATGGTAATATCGATTACCCACTCCTAGAACTAGCATTTGTCTGAACAGGACTAGCTCGCAGCTTATGGTCGATATTGTTCTCATTGCATTAGTGGAATTTGATTGGAATTAAAAATCAGCCAGCGAATCCGAACGATAACAAGACATTTCTCGTGCTCAAGTAAATCATGAAATGCTGAAACTGGTTTGAGATAAAATATTTCTGATTACAAGGCCAATCTTTTGTCCGCAATATTCGATGTCTCCTTCAGGACCTGAGTATAAGAGTATATCGATTGTGAAGAACTACCCTCTGCTCGCCCAGTTGGATCCTTGCCTGTTTAAGTCGGGGGCCGACCCGCAGAGAGATTTCTTCAATTGGCCGGTCTTGCGAGGGCCTTAAAGCTGGGCAGTAATACGAGTAGTATTCATTAATATCGAAACGCTCGGTAGTGAACGTCTCTATTAAAATGACAATATCCTAATTTGCGAGGTCGCCTTTTGAGACGACCGAAAACACTGTTCGTATGCCCTCATAATACCACTGGCACATCCATAATTGACCGGTCGGCCTCTGGAACGATTTGACCGGTAGTTGCGGGTGTTGGACTAGTGGAATCATCGTACCGAGTTTTGCTATTCTGGGTGTTCTTGTTGGTCTCGCTTGCAACATTTAACTCCTTGATAACTTCTTCGAACGACTAAAACTATGACGTAGGGTCTAGGGCTAATGTAGTTTGTCGTCACGTTCGCTGGGGGAAAATTGTTTACACCTCGTGATTTTTGATTTAAACAAAACGAAGAAGTACAACGACGTAACTATTAAAGTGACCTTCTGCTCAACTTTGGTGCTGCATTTCATCCCGACCAGAATAACCTCTCCTTTCTTATCTGGCTTTTTCAGTGACGGTAGTCCCAAAAAAGCAGGCATAATGTGAGCTGCAGTATGGGCAAAGCACCTGCTGCTTCGTCATCGTATAGCTTGGCAGGCTTAATAAGCATTGTCCTTCGGGCTTTGATGAGAGCCTGATATATGATTGAGCCGCCATCGCAGAGCACTTTAAGAGCAGCGTTGGTTGTTGTGGCACTCTTTTTGTAGTACCAGGATTGACTAAGCCGTGAACTTGGCTTTCGCGGCATATTGATCCTTCGATTGTCGCTGCCCCAGAACAAAGTTCGTCTTTTCTGATGTCAAAACAGTCGTCCGGACCTGGAAGGAAGAAAACTCCAAATGTAGTACCATGAGTTTCTGCAATATTTTTTGCCTTGCTTATAATTTCTAACCTTGTTATGTGATGCAGATTCATCGCTGTGAGCTGTTGACTATTAGGCAGCTGCATTTGCAACGAATTTGGGAGCTTCTTTACTAAAGAATCGCCGAAGAGTAAAGTCGTTGTCGTCGTCGCGCTCACAGCATTGGTGGCGGGCGTCGGCTGCATCGCAATCTGATCTTGTGGTCGTGGATTTTCTCACGCAAGTCAACCAGTACTCTTTCGATGGAGGTGCTCCTTTGGAACAGCAAACCAGTGCGAGTACGTCGGTAAGCACCCGGTCGGCTGAGCTTTCGAGCGCTGAATGAACCCGAGGCAAAATGCTGCTGCCCAGTGGGTCACTGACACAGCAGAGGGCACATCTGTACCCATAACAATTTTGTTGTACAAGAGGGCACATCTGTACCCATAACAATTTTGTTGGCTGGGGACTAATAGGCAGTGCGCGTGCAAATAGTACTAGCAGCCTACACACTGTACACCAGTTCCATATACAAAAGATTGGACGCACCTAATGCAATTCATGATTACATGTGTCAGGGCTTGCCCGGTGACCTTATCTGTGAGACTGTCTCTTTTTGCATTTGCCCATTGAACCGCCGTTGGTTGTTGCTCTAGTAAGTTAATGCGGGTAATAAGGTTTCAACGCACGGTAGTTCGCTACGCAACCGCTGCTCCACTGTGGACTCGGTAGGTTGGCGAACACTTTAGCGACTAAACTTTATTTGGCCAAATACTGTAGGTGGAGGTTGTGTTTTCAAGGCAGTACCAAATTGTGTGTTCCAATGCAGTAAGACACTGTGAAAGCGCTGCAGAGCCATCAATAAAAGCGGAATTTTGCGGAGCGCAGCAAAACACGTCAACATAGTAGCGGTGAACAGCTGATTCGATAAATTCAACGAGCTATTAGTAACCAGCCAAACCAGCAAATCTACACACTACATGACAGCAAAATTCGCCGCCAAATCCTGAAACAATGACGCTTTACCTCACAATCAACGTATTTCTATACAGATAACCATAGATTGCTGTGTAACCTAAACGACAAAGGCAGATACACCGCTTCCGTGCCGCAAATCTTAGATCGAATCCTTCTCTGCAGGTGTGCTATGGCCCCATGAGTCTCAAACTGCAAACAACAAACCGAGAGCAGAACGCCATAGCTCGCCATAGGCATCGCCGTAGGTGGCACGATTGGCGTCGACGCCCCGGGAGCTAGCAGGTCTCAAAGAATAGCATAAAGAAACAATTTAGTATATTTTTGAGTAGTAATCAAGTTGTTCACGCGTTTATAGGGAATACCCATTTAATTGCATGAGTCGTAGATTACTAAATGCAAGGGTATATTATAAATACATATATCGTATGTATATATATACATATATATATATATATATATATATATATATATATATATATATATATATATATATATATATCATAGTTTTGAACATTTTGATTTAAATCGATAGCAAATGCAATACATTACAAAGTCCACTTTATTGAAAAAGAGATAGAGAGAAACAACAACAGCAACAACAAGCGCTCATCATCGGTGGTCATCGGTGCTTGTTGTCGTTGTTGTTATGCCTTACCATTCCAGGAACAGATGCAAGATCTTAGTGTAACTTCTGTGCAAAGAGCCATACAGAATCAAGGAACCTTACACTACTAGACAGTGTGCTCCAAATCTACGGAGACCGGCAAGACATGGAACGGGAGCTGAGTTTGTTTCGGGTATGCGGGTGTACAGCAAATATTGTGTCCGCCTTCGCAACCGCCTCCCCCAGTTAGATGATACGAGGGGAACGCTATCTCCGCCATACGTGTACCAGAACGCGAGAGAGGTCTTGTAGGCAATATCGTGGCCACCCCCTGCGTGGGTGGCACCGTCTGGTAGAGATGGTACGGATTGCATCATTTGAATTGCGTGAGCCCTACGGAAAATCCTAGCGTAATTCGCGAAAACGAAACGTCAGCTTTCAGCCTATCCAGCGAGTGCAGTAGAAGAGGGCGGCGTCGCCTGCAATGGCTTGCAACAACGGCCTATGCGTGACGAGGATACCACAAAACAAGGAAACCCCACGTCGGCCACCACACCACGAGCAAACAAATCGTACGTAGTACCGCGTCGCCTGCGGGCGTAGCCGACCTCAAAACAACCCCCCGGAATAGGATGGAGGTCTAGCCCGAGCCCTGCCCCGCCGTTGTCTGCGCCGCTATTGTCGGTCGTAGCTCTTGCAGGAAAACGGCCATGCCTTGCGCCTGCAGGACAAGAAAAAACAATGGGCATGACACAACGGAAGCGCGCACCAACAAAAGAACTTCCGTTGCACGTATGGCCGGCTAGTTTTCAATATAGGGGGAAGCATTTTCCCTTAACATGCCACTGCCTGGGCTTCGACAGCCTGGCGCTGTTACTTGCTGCTTTGGCTGGTGCGACTGCTTTTAGCTAGCGGCCTTTCGGCGTCTAGAGAACACGAGAGTTCGGCCCTCTTGAAAACGGTGGAGGCGAGCCAATCCTCAGCAGGCCGGCCCGCCTAAATGAGGCAAATCCTTCCGCGCCCGTGTTCGCTGACGCGGCAGAACACGTGAGGAGTGAGCAAGAGAAAGAAAATGAACGATAAGAGCGCACGCCATGCCATGACAGAACGACGCTAATTGATTGGCTCGCACCCAACTAGTGTAACGAGATACGCTGTCATATCAACTATGGACGGTTCATTGTAACCTAGTTTGATGCACAGAAAACAGACAAAAAGACATCTTCGCGAAAAAAACACTGCTCAGAATTACTCTAAAAGGATGGCTGCCTCCAAAATGTAGTTGTCGTCGCGTATCTCCTGCTTTTGATTGAGTCAACTACCAACGACTACAAAGTTGGCTATACCGCGACGTAAAATGTATCATGCAGCATCTGGCGTTGTACATAGCTTCTGATCTTCCACTACGCTACTGTACATCGCACTCATTCACTACTTTTTATTCTCTAATTATAGGCGTCGAATTAGCAATTAGTTCATGATAACATTCAATCACTATAATTCATGGCAAATTGTGCCATAATAGTAAAACAGTAATAACAGGTAAATTCCGCGTAACACTCGGTCTGAAAATTTGGGCGTAGCAACTACAGATCCGCGTAATTCTGGCCTCAAAGAGGCATTGTTTGTAAACTGTTTTTTTTTTAAACAGTCGTCAGGTCATACTCCGTTCGTTACACTAGCTAGGTTTATTTAAGGTCCCAAAAAGGCACGATAAAACAAGCTCATTTGCTAAAACTATTTATTGTCTCCGTTTAGAAACTATTCTAGCGGAAAAACTTGGCTAACATGATATACCCCATGCGCATAGCAGTTGTATAAAGGGCTACCACCTCCTGTCACCTCGTACCGTTTCGTGCAACCTCTACCTGAAACCCAAACGTAATTCTAGCTACGACATTTCTAAACACTTGACCGCCTCTATAACAAAGTAGCTATCCTCTCGGCCATTGAAAATTAGTATGCACCTCAATGGTGGCCATGTACCCAGCTGTTAGGGATTCCTTGTATTCCGGGAAACCGGAACCGCACAGTCAACTGGTTCCGTTAATACTTTGATATTCGGCAGATATTTTCATGTCCAAGTTGGTAATCGAGTAATCGAGTAAATCATCAACTGATCTACGCTTTAGATAGAGACTAAATCCCACTATAAGAGGCGCAGAACTTTAAGTATAGCGATGATTACAATAGTCACAACTTAAGTTGAGTCTGCCTATAAGAAACTTTAGCAAACTCTGGCTTTACACGTTCAGAAGAATCGTATGCAACTCCCCAGTCACTCAGTGTGTCGAACTAAAGTATGGGAAACCGAGCAAGGTGGCTTAGTAGCAAATCCATTGGCTTGCATTCAGAAGGTCGTGCGTTTAAGTCCAGGGCCGGCCACTCTTAAATAGGTTTTCATGGTTTCCAGTTTAGGCAAGGTGCATGCCGGAATGGACACAATCGGACAAACAAAGAACGAGGACCATATACCCCAGTATTATTATTTAAAAAAACAACAACAACAAGAATAAAAGAAATTCGGTTGTCCTGCCCCTGCAGGTATTATTCGAGATCTGGGATAGAATCACAGCGGAATTGAATTGAACTTTTCGTAATAAGCAAGTTGTAAAAACTCGCTGGGTTTAAAAAAATCAAGTTCAGCTCTCTTTATAAGGTACCCAAAAGTACATTTTAATCAGCATGGAGCCTTATAATCCTCATAGATAAGCATTTTATTTCATTTCTCTAGTTTAAGGGTGTACTCTTGTATTTGGATTGTAGAGAATGTCCCTTTGACAACGACAAAGAGGAGTTACTCACGGAACTGCAGTCTCTTACAACGCTTACGTTTTTGGAGTCAAAATAAGTAACTAAACTAAATGTTGATAAAAGCGACTGACGCTGTGAAATTCAATTGAACAGATCTCCGAATTATTGGCAGACAGTGAACGAGCGCGTGCCAGCTGGTACTATTCGATCTACAAATCGAACTTCAAACACAGTTGAACGGCAGGTCCTCTGATTGCCGCAGTGAGCGAAGACGAGATCTCGGGGGTGCCTCGAGACATTTTAAAAGCTAAAATTGCTAAGAGGATTATGAGCTAAAATTTTATTACCTACCACGTTATTACGTCGCTATCAAATATTGTTTTAAGCGCGTCATTCTGAGTTGTTTTAGTGGTCACAGCGTAACACATTAGCACTATATTGTCTTTATGAGGCTGCCGCTTCTCAGGAAGTGGCAGCGATCGAGCGACATGATATCGTAGTATCTCACTTTTTTCAGCTAATATCTCTTCTGAGGATTAACATATTATTGTCTTGCTTGACACAATAATTCGACTCGTTTTGACTGAAACAAAAGAGTTCGTGTTGTGCCCAATCAACGTTTATTTTCAGCCTCTCCTCCAACACTGTGCGGCTTTGAGGCTTAAGATAGCACTAAAGACATGTTCGATGTTTTACAAGAGCAACTTGCTTCCATATCTGATCTGATATCCGTTCCAATAGGTTTGAGAGCCGCTTTCTAGTGACTCTCCGAGTAATTTATCTATTTGGTGAGTACAAATGAGTCGAAATAATGTTCCATAATTTTCCACCATTTCTCACATATGCTACCGTTCAAGCCGTTACAAAATGCGTAACTGTGGTTCAAAGTATCAGCCTGCCCCAAAAAGGCATATAAAAACGCCATCTATTTGATCATCTCCCAAGGCCCTCCTGGAAACTGCACGACAGTGACAAGTCCAAAACGTAGATTATTTATTAGTTATATAAATCTCAACTTAATATAAATTCAGACTAAAACGACCTCTAAAAAGAGAATGATCTCTGTAAGCCTAGCATAAAAGTCTATCACAAAATCCGAATAAGGAACCTCCTAGCAAGAGCAAAAACCTCCTGTAATAAGCAATGCAAAATCAAATCGAATTTCCTAAAAACGCCCATATTTTCTAGGGGGCATGTCTGGAAACAAAAATAGAAGAATAAAAAATATATATATAACTAGTTTTTCAGCAGAATAGTAGCTTTTGAATTAGCAAGAATCAGGCGAGCTGCCAACTACGA
Organism: Dermanyssus gallinae; assembly: GCA_003439945.1. NCBI lineage: Eukaryota > Metazoa > Arthropoda > Arachnida > Mesostigmata > Dermanyssidae > Dermanyssus > Dermanyssus gallinae. The sequence goes on along the minus strand of QVRM01000619.1, from coordinate 6,848 downwards.
TGCCCTATAACAAGCGTAGCAAAGCTCATTGGCGCATAAATAAATTAGCTTAGGTAGATGATAATTTTTATACAAACGTAGGAATTTAGAAAATAAATAAAAATAATAACAATATCAGTGTAGTTGTATGGTTAGAAATGAGAGTCGTTTTTTATCGTCAGCATAGGAATAACGCAAGTGTTCGTCAGGCAACGTTACAAACGCTTTAGGGTCTGGACCCGTGACAAGTCATTTTTATTTGGCACGCGGTTACCACCAAAAACTGGTCGCGCGCAACATCATTGCTCTCCAGCTAACTAGCAAGTATTTTGTTTTCGATTTTTACTCTCAGTGATTCTTTCTCTCTTCTTTTTCTCCATGTGCTTCGTAGTCGCCGGCACTCGATTCTATCTTCGACGCCTGCCAGTCAATACTATAGCGGCGGTTTCGTGTCGTCACCTCATTTCCTCTATCTCAAACGAGAGCGCGATGTTTTTTGCACTGGCAACGACCGTGTCGACGGTGGCGGCTGCAGTAGTAGTAGTAGTAGTAGTAGCAGAAGAAGAATGAAAGGTTTCGAGTATTTTTCAAAAACCGTCACTTACTGTTCTTATCTGGACATCCAGAAGGCATTTTTAGGCGGTGCGACGAGAACATTTTTTGACTGAGATGTTCGAGCTTGGAGCTCGTCGATGAACGGGAAATGGGGCACGAATGAACACGAAAGGGACAACGAGCATCGGGCGGGCATGTGATTCCTGTTTGTTTGCTGTGTGGCCCAGTGCGCACACGATGATGAATGCGTGTAGTTGCGGGGCCGCATGTTTTCTTTTTACGTGCCAAACTCTATCCTCTAGACTTTGTTGCCTTTCGTCACCCCGACCAAGTCGTTGATGGGTGATGTATTTTTAACCACCTCGTCCGTCGTCAGGAAAAAACTCGACGCGTCTCACCTACACTTATGCACAGGCTCAATTTGGCGGTCTCTACAAACATCGAACACGCCTCTAGCCGGCTCATTCTCCATCGAGAGGTTGAACTAATAATGCTCAGAAGGAGATTACTCAGGTTACTCGCTATCGTGCTGCACTTGGCCATGATGCAATCTTTTCTTGTTGTAGTTCTGTTTCTGTTGATGTTGTTGTTTCTATTGTTGTTGTTGTTGTTGTTGTTGTTGTTGTGTTGTTGTTGTTGTTGTTGTTTTCTGTTGTTATTGTTGTTGTTGTTTCTGTTGTTGTTTTCGTTGTTGTTATTGTTGTTGTTGTTTCTGTTGTTGTTGTTTCTGTTGTTGTTTTCGTTGTTGTTGCTGTTGTTGTTTTGTTATCGTCGTCGTCATCGCCGTTTCGTCAGTCATCGTCCTTGTTCATCAGTGCTACCGATTGGCGCGGGACAGAGCTAACTGGGCTATCAGGAAGTCGGCGTTTTGTGAGAACGCGTCGCGACACCCATGCAGCAGCACATCAAACATTACGCAGCGCGCGGCGTATCCATCTATATATGTGTGTGTATGCATGGGTGCCAGTCGACGAACCAGCGTCGCCTCTCGACAGCCTTTCCAGCGACAGCCCTAGCTACTGTTTCTATCTTTCGTGCGAGTGCGTCGCCTCCAGGTGCAGGCGAGATGTATCGATGTGTCCTCTACAGGAAAGACACGACAGGACTAGTCAGTGTGTCCAACAACCTACCTCGAAGATAGCTCTAGGGCCTTTCAAGGCCCGACGGCCGATCGTCATCGGTGTCACCGTCTTTGTGGTCGTCGTCGATTCCAGGCAAGAACATAGGCCAAGAAGGCAAGGCTGGAAGAGAGCGGCGGAAAGTGCGGTTGTACTTGTCTCACGGCCGAAATGGCAAAGAGACGAGCGAATACGGCGGGAGTTGCCTCGGCATTCGGGACACTTATGAGAGAGGGTGTCGTCCTCTGCTGCTTTCTAGGCTGGAGATTCGAGTCGTTCTGAACGACTCGACCAGCACCGGAGAAGACGCACGCGATAATGTGCGGCGTCTTCGTTGCCTGCTGCTCTCTGCACACGAGTTCTCGGCGTCAGTATTCTCGGCCTTGACTCCAGTCTGCCGATCTATCACAGATACGTCTCCCTTGCTTTTCTGTACCTCTCTCTCTCCCTCTTATCTTCCTTGGTTTCCATGCACTCATCAATCCATCTAGCTGAGCGCAGAGAGAATCTTTCCAGATATCTATGCGTTTTTCACTGATCTCCGTCTCTCTCTCTCTCCCTCGCTCTCTGAACCGCTGCTGCCTTATTTTCTTTTCATTTGTTCATGATGTGTACACGCGACGTGGCCTCATCTTCGTGGAACACCAAACTCGCAAACCTGTCCGCCTTCCAGCGACAGCAACGACCCCATCGGCGACGCGTCGCTAGTGTCACCTTTGTTGTTGTTGTTGTTGTTGTTGTTGTTGTTGTTGTTGTTGCTGTTGTTGTTGCTGTTGTTGCTGTTGTTGTTGTTGATGTTGTTACTGTTGTTGTTATTGATGTTGTTGTTGTGTTTGTTGTTGTTGCTGTTGTTGTTGTTGTTGCTGTTGTGGTGCTAGCGTAAAGAATGGCAGGAAGCGCGCTAGAAAAAGTCCTGGAAGACGAGAAGTGGCGGCCCGCTGAAATGCTGTGCGCTGCAAAAGCTAATACGAGTAAAAGTTGTCCTCGTCGTCTTCGTCGACATCCTCAGGCGGAATCAGGACAGACCGCACCGCTTTGACGCCCTACTGTACCGCGAAGATCCATTCAGACAGGTAGGCGTGTGCGTGTTCGAAAGCGACGGCATGATTTGGAGACGCAGAGCGGGAAGTGTGTAAGATATATATGTATATATATATATATATATAGAGAGAGAGAGAGAGAGAGGGAGAGATAGAGAGCGCGAACGCGAGTGTATAGGAGGGAGAGAGCAAAACCGCAGAGAGCAACTAAGAGCAGTGAAAAGACGGAGCACGAGCGGAAACCCAGATAAAAATGCTATTCGATTGCTTTTTATGCTCTTCTTCTTCTTTGGCTTTTTCTTCTCATGCCTCTTCAGCTTCCCCAAGTAGACGCTGATTAATTGCCGTGTCGGCTATAACTGTAATCGCCAATGGCCAAACTTAATGGCACGTGTGAAAATGCCCGGCCATCATTTCTACACACGGCGCAGCGTGACGGAGTCTGTAACGTGCCAACTACCCTACTACAGCTACTGCCACTGACTAAACGACTGAGCATGCATGTATATGTGTGTATATATATATATATATATATATATATATATATATATATATATATATCCAAGAGAAAACAGGCACGCTTTGTCTTTCCTTTTTCTCCTAGCTCTTCACACATGTATATATATATATATGGACAGAAAGAGCTAGAAGAAAGAGGAGCAGCTAAGCGTGCCTGCTCTCTCGTGAAGAAGTCTGAACGCCTCGGATGAACGCCTCGTCACAAAGGCGTATCAGCGACTACCCGGCGTCTTGTTCGGGAAGCGATCAAGACCGCGTTTTGCCCCGGCGGCAACGTACGCCGAGAAATTGCCTATTGATCCTTCAGAAAGGTCGTTAACACGCATCCTGCACTTCAAAGCGGCGTATCGCCCGAGCGCGGCCTCTCTACCCACTTTGAGGCCTAAAGACGGTCTCGTATTGGTTGTGGACAGCGGATATATATATATATATATATATATATACATACATATATATATATATATATATAGTTATTTGTATACTATAATTAAAAATTTACGACAGTTTGCCTCAACGGGATCCCAGAAGCTGATTGAAAAAATAAATCGCCTTAATCTGTTCGGCGTTATAAAACTGCAGTGACCAATATTCGTTTTGTAGTTTTCGAATCTTAATAAAATACCAAACTTGGTTACAAATTGTTAGATGCATGATTTACACCGCGTCTGATCTACAAGCTTGAAACGACAACACGACTAGGCTGTCAATTAAAATACGAATTTAATTAAAACAAATACATTGGCTGCAGCCACTGATAATAAACGGAAATCAGCTTTTTATTAAATTAACCACAAAGCGGTACTCACGGGATCCCGACGCGTGGGTAAGCACCTCAAAGAGACTCAGCAGTGTGAATTATTCGACGAAATCACTCTCTCAGATTAGTGCCCTGAGACCTAGGCCTTCTCCTGTAGCATCGGAGTCCCACACGCCGCATCGTTTCTGCTCTTTGTTGGAACAAGTGCCCGCGAAGTACCCTTCAGGGCATCCTAAACGTTCAGCTTAGGCTCCTTGTTACAGGCTTTGCTTCCGACGTCCACAGGAGCAATGGGAATTTGCATGGATTCGCACACTGCTATTTATATCTTGGGTCTTCCAAAAACACCGAGACTGTGGTGTTAAGGATTACCACCACCGGATACTCACCCACGTTTCATCGCCCAAATGTAATAAGCTTGTCGCTACTACGAAGATAAGTGGAGTAAAGTCAAGTGCCCGGATGCATTTTACAATAGACTTGGGCTTGCTATTAGCTAAGTTAACCCAAGAGCAGTTGATGAGCCACGCGAGTAATATTAATGAGCAGGCGCGACTGAGAGCCGCGATCGATCCAATGGGGTCCTAATGGCTTCAGGCCATTGCCTTACCGCAGCTGGGGTCGATGTTGGACGATACCACACTCCGCATCGTCTCCGATCTGCGCTAGGGGTAATCGGTCTCTAGTTCACAGTACAAGATGCGATATACCCGGTGTCTTTAATTTGCCATCTGCTTCTGTGCTGGTAAAATACGAGAGGATTATTGTTAATACATAATAACTCTTATTATTGGGAGTTCTAGTTTTTGCATGCAAGCATTCAATTTTTTCAAAGTTGTTTTAATGTTTTTTGTATATAGAAACTTAATCTGGAAAATCAAAGAAACTGAATATTTTATATAACAATGGTTTTCACGGAGATTTCGGTGGAGATATGGGATGCGCTCTATACTAAACAAATTTTGTAAATAAAACTCTTACCAGCAAACATGGATAATCTCTACGGTGGTAAATGTTGCATGTAGTTGCAGTCATTCGGAGGGTATACAAAATACCGACTAGATTTAACTGGAAATTGGTCGTATACATACTTAGTTTATTAATATGTGCAAATATGTATATGTACAATCGATGAATATGTACCTAAACAAATATACAAGGACGGATCGAAAGGTTTGGATACAAACTTATAAAAAACAAAATATTTCTTTAATTTTCTCAATTGTTTTCGTTCCTTTTAAAATAACTCTTGCTTGCTACAATGCATTTGTGTTGCGTTTCTCACTCTTCAAAACGTTTTTTAACACGTCTTTCGGAATCGAGTTGAATTGCTTCTGCGAATGCTTCTTTATCTACTTTATAGTCTCGAAACGTTGTCGCTTTCAATTTGTTTATCCGTGGGAACGGGAAAAAGTCGAAAGGAGTAAGGTCCGGTGAATAGAAAGGAAACTGGTTGCGGGCATATATATTTTTAAAAAAAATCAAATAATTCAAAATCAGTAACGATGTAAACGCCGGTGCGTTATCGTGATAAAGGATTCAATATTTGTTTGCCCAGAGTTCAGGACTTTTACGCCGGAAGTTCTGGCGCTTTCTTTTTTTAAATCGCAAGCTTTACCGTATAATCATGTAGAAACAATCGCTGAAGAGAATTCCTCTTGTAGTCGAAATAACATCAAAAGAATCTTAGTGTTGGATCTTGCTATGTTTCAATTTCTTTGATCGATTCTTTCCTGAAAGAACCATCGGAAAGAGTGGGCATTGGTCTCGATGTCGTAACCATGTACCAATTACTCGTCTCTTGTAATCACTCTCTGAACCAATTCCAGGACCTTCTGCCTTCGCCTAAATGTTCACTTCGGACATTTCCGAGGGACGTTCAGTGCTGGAAATTAAACATGTTAGAACAAATTTGGCTCTTAATACTTAGTGGATCATTACTCCTTATTTTGCGGCTTTTTAAAGATCCAAACCTTGTCCTTTCTGATTTCTTTGAACCAAACGCAAACAATAAACGTCGCGAAATTTGGCTTATATGTTGCTGATGAATGGCACTTCTACGCAAAACAGACCGGAAGACCTTGCTGTAGGTTCAAATAAAAAAAAGTTAAGTCCTGGAATATAATAATTAAAATATTTAAATTTGAATAATAAAAAAATAAACAACGGTAATCGAATTCATATAAATGAGTTCAATCACCGTTGTTGATTGAAATTTCCTAAAGCTCATTGAGCGGCCATGCTTCCACAAGGACCGTTGGGGAAACCCCCTGATACCACAAACATGCCTTGCCATCAACTTTCCAGTGATGGGCTTCTTCATATATATATATATATATATATATATATATATATATATATATATATATAATATATATATATATATATATCGTATATATATCGATGAATGTACTTAATCGCCTTCTTTTGAACCCGTACTTAAATGAAAAATATTTAGAATATTTTCTGGCGTACGTCCACAGGCGATTTCCTGACAGGCATTTTAATCAATATCACCCAGCTCACGCTGATCATTTTTCAATTCTGTGTCTAAACCACATACAATCCAGTCTCAATATATCTTTGTCTAAATAGGCAAACGCCTTTTTAATGGCAGCAGTGATTAAGTCAACGTTAGCATGTCAAGACTTGTAGACTCTAGTTTAATCGACTCATAAAAATAAATCAACGGATTTAAATCGGGGCAGTTCCGCGGTCATACGTTCTTGCCCCAAAACATCGTTCCAGTATTAACTTTGTATTCTTACAGTGAATATTTTAATAAAAGACACGATGACAGCCTACAGATTCGTGCTGAGAGAAGGAGGAGAAATTGGCATTAAGCAAGTTATTGGCTTTCCCGGTCCCAGAGAGTATTTG
>QVRM01000618.1:0-65385 GCA_003439945.1 Dermanyssus gallinae | reverse complement strand
CTCCGCCTTGAGTTGAGTGATTATAGTCATTCATGGTTGTACGATTCGTCGTAGTTGTCCACAACGGTAGCAGCTGTAACAGCGGCTCCAAAAGCTCTAATAAAGCCTTGAATTTGGCCGATATCTCTAGGCTTAACCCTGTAAGAATTTGGGACAGTCCGAGAGAGGTGCTTTTGAAGCACGGCACAGCCGGAGTCGCCTTACGTGTACGCCTGACGGGTGTTTTGATTCGGCGTTGTCTTAAAAACAGGCGACCTGCGGCGTGACCGCGCTGACGATCTTCCGCCTTTTTTGGTGGGGATTGACATGGGCGCCGGGAGTAGCAGCTGTGGTGTAGGGTCGTTGTGTGACTGAGATATTCCGCGGACGACGCTGCTAAGAAGAAGGTTGTTTTTGGAATCTGAGATGTGCTGTCTGCAGACAGGGCTGATGTGGGAGACACATCGGTGATCTCGGCCCGCCGGGTGCAGCACCTTCACCTGTTCTAATATATATATATATAATATATATATATGTCTTTGCCGTCGCAATTTAGACTACATTAGGCTAAAAACTGTTTCATCCGACGCCGCGCACTTTTTAGGCTATGGACGGGAAACGCATCTGCGTTACCAGATGTACCATTAGTAGCTGCAAGAGGAGGAAGGGCAGGATCAGAAAATCCTTGGGTCAATCGACGACGAAATCTCCTTGAAAGGGTGAGCAATAAAGGAGAAAATTTCACTAACGGCATATGTAGTTTGAGTCGAGTCCATATATTAAATTGCGGTTGTTTGTTCTTTGGTTCGATTGATGCGATGTTTGTAACTAAATGTTTTCGTCTAACTTGACGAGCTGCTTACTTCACTAGCCGATTACATAGCTTTAAAAACATCTATTCCAAAGGCGTCAGTCATCTAGTTAGGCGTCGGTTAGCCAGCAATTAATCGTTCCATAATGTTTATGCCTGACAAGGTAATTTGATATACATAACTAAATCTTACCACCTCATTATACATTTTAGTATTTCTGCTGGGCATTGGATATATGCTGTCCATCGTACGTGTAAAAGTGCTCCGTTTTGCTAGCAGAGGTTCCATTAATATATTTAACTTAGTGCCAATGATGTTTAGGACTGGGCAAAACTTTAAAAGAACAGACTATATTAACTCGACGGGAAACAGTGCATCGAAAGATTTCTTATAAACCGCACGTGTAAACAAAAATGCTCTGAGAAAAAGCTTTATTTCACCATTATAGCGACAAAATGCTTAGTTTCACTATGCATTTAAATAACAGTCTATATTAACTTTTAAGGGACCACAACGCACCGAAAGAATGTGTTATAAATCGCATGTGTAAACAAATGTTATCTCTGGAAAACAAAATGTTATATCTGGAAGTGCTCTGTTTCACCATCATAGCGACAAAAAGCTTAGTTTTACTATCATAGAAATAAAATGCTGTTTCACCATGATGGGTCAGCGTCAACGTTGTTTGGGACTAAGTAAAGCTTTAAATAACTGTCGATAACTATATGGGACTGAGACTTACCCACGAAGAAGCCTCATCAATGACTATCTCTGAATTTGTTAGCCGTTGGCCAAGCGTCGACGGAGGTCGTTGCGGGTCCCCGACGTCCAATCGTATGAAGAAACGCCTTATTTCCGGATCTACGGAGGAGCGGAGGTATGAGCACTTCTCAATTACTTGTAGATTATTGAAGACTATGGAATGGTGAAGCTAAATCAAGATGTTGACGTAGTTTAAAAAAAATCCACATTTTTCTGTATTTATAAAGTTATAAAAATAGGCTCAATAGGCTCTTGAGGAGTCTGGGAGTCATAAACTGAGTCAGGGAACCAGCATCCTATACAATAAACAGATTCCGAACCAGCAGATAACTAAGGTAGATGTTAACACTAAAGCCACCTTGGCTTATCGAGCTTTACCTCGCATAGCGCCGTTCCAGCATAGTGCAGTTTCGTTCTGTTAACGAGTGAGTGCTGTAGTATAAAAATTTATTAAATTACTTTTATGTTTGCCACTTTGGAGTGAACAATTGTCTCCGCGTTAACGTGTGGTTACGGGTTATCTAACCCGGGATTAGCCCAGTTAGCAATGTGCCCCGAACAGATGCTGCGTTTCCTCGTTGGATGTCAAGCGATAGCCTTTGACGCAAAAATTCTGATGCTCTTGAGTCTCCCGTGGAGAGGTTAAGGCTTCTACCCACGCGCTGAATCAACTTCAATGTAAGCGGGCCTGGTCCTCCTATTGTTTCAAAGGCCAACGGACAAAATTGATGCGGATAACTAACGCCTGAGTATTTTCTACATTTGTTAGCCTCTGCCTAACCTAGACGCATGACCTGCCTGGTCCGCATTTGCACCGACCATCGAAAGGGCTAATGAGTCGGTTACAGTTGCGTCCCAAACAAGCATGCGACCACGCTCAAAGGGGGTTAGAGTAAGACCGTCAGGCCTTTTTTCCGTCATCTCTGGATAGACCCGGAGGTTCTAGTACGCACGGAAAGCCAGCAGATCTTAGTGCTCGACTGAAAGTGTGATTTAATGCCGAGTGGCGTGCTCTTCGGCCTGCACTTAAGGCGCATGATAAGCCATGATGCGCCAAAGCGTCTACAATGTAGCCACAACGACATCGGTGAGGGACAACTAGGTCGACACCAAGACGCAATCCGGTGCTGATGCGCGTCGTCTCATCATCCAAAAGCGTCCCCATTCGTAGACAGGGTAGGGCATGTAACCAGGCTCCAGCCCCTTGACTACTAACGGCTCGAAGCCTGGCTTTGTCAGCCACGGTGGGAGCTCTATCAATTAGGCTTGTTAATCGCTTTTCTTGCAGAGGGTCTGTCTAACTGCTCTGTTTAGTTCTTTCATCGGGAGGGGAGTCAAACAGAGACAACAATCTGTCGGTCAGCTTTTGTAGCTCAGCGTTATAAGCTTCCCATCCATCCTTATCCAATAAAGCCCTAACCCTCTCCGAAGCCTAAGTCAATGATGACACGATCGCGGGTCCAGCCATCATGACTGCGTCCGGCATACCTAAGCCGCCTAGAGAGATCGGGAAGCATTACCTGATCCCTTGCCACAGCGGTATGCTGAAGATTAAGTATCTCCTCTAAAATATCTAAGCAAAGATCATTAAAAGGCTGTAAAAGTTCAGGCGATGAGGATAAATTGCAACCTCTATCTAGGTGTGTTAACTTCGTGGCTGAAAAGCAAGATCTAAGGAGAAACAGACCGCAGTGGGCCCCCAATAGGGATAGTCTGCCTGTGGCGCAGTTCAGTTTGTCTTTCCGAGCGGCTAGTGCTTTTGGTACCCCATCCGGCAGCAAGGGCACACCTAACAGCTCCAGGTCAGCCTTGTCAACAACGCGGCATCCAGGGAGTAGGCTAAAGAGGTCCGTTAAATCTAATGGTTCAATTCCGTTATGATCCGTAACATAGACTTCACATTTGCCCGGGTTCAGATTCAGGCCACTAATAACACCAAAGTCAATGACTTTTCGAATATCGTTTAGTACTGTCGGGAGGTCTCCGCCTAGAACGCCGTCATCCAAGTACCAGGCATTAAGAGAGGGAGATCGCAGTGTATCCACCATATCCTTGATACACAGACAGAAAAGTGGAGGACCTAGGGGATCGCCCTGCTGGAGACCTGTTTCCGATAGCATCGTGTTATGGGGCATGACCAGATGTGATGACTGACCGTAAGCCAGATTCGTCTGGTGAAACAGTAAGGGAACCCACGACTTGACGTATTGGAGTATATAATCTCGTCGAACGCTATTAAAAGCGTTTCGGAAATCCAGTTTGACCATCACCGTCGGTACTTTGCGCGATTGCAGAAATGTACGGGCACAGTGTACTGCTACCTCTGTACCGCCAGGGGTAGCGAATCCTAGCTGGTGATTGCCAAGAGCTGCTAAAACAGCGTCCTTATTATCTTGACAGCTGATTTTGGCTGCCAATCGGCGAACGACCGAGGAACAGGCGATAGGGCGTAATGATCCATCTTTTTCGTTTAGTGCAAACATTCGTGCTCCGAAGATAAGTGGTATAAAACAGGAAGGGGGCGAGCCCCATCTGAGCACATCAACTACTTTGGCAATGGCGTCAACTAATCGCTCAGCCGTGCTGCCCAGTGCACCAGACAGTAGGTCCTGAAGTAGACGGGGTCTCATAAAATCCAGGCCGGCAGCTGAACTCCGACTGAAGGTCTTCATGGCGCTCAGTATCTCGTCGCGCGAGGTTGAAGATGGCAGTGTAACCGCCGGGGGTGTGGGCATGGTTAGATCCCGAGGAGCCTGTGGGTGTTTGGAGCGGAGTGCTTCCGTATTTTCGTTCACTGGCGCTAGAATATTCTCGGAGCTCACCAATCTAGCTGCACCTGAGATATCGCCTTCCGACAACTTGACTCTCACCCGTCTGCAGAGGTTATCGTCGAGGTAAGCCTTCGATGCCGAACGCTCATGCGTCAGGTCCCTAAGCCTTTTTCCCGCTGAAAATTCGCGTAAGTTCTTCCTAATCACGACAGACAGGGACCGGGCGTCCTTTTCCGCTCGAGGAAGTCGCAGCACGACCGGAGCAAAGGAGAACAAAGAGTACCAGGCGGAGAAGTCGTTGTCCTTGGCGACGTTTGAGAAGACTTAGTAAGTTCCTCTGCAACAGTAGGCCTTACAGATTTTGGTAAAATGCGTAGCAGTTTGGCTTGGCGCATGTTTGTCTGAATGTCGACGAGTAGAGTGTCTATATCAATTTCTTCCGTCGAGGCCCGATGGGCTGTGAACGGCCTGTTGGCGGCGTCAGCATGCCTGGCTGATATGTGTCTGACAAGACCTCTTTTCGTGAAGACACCTTTGCAAACCGGGCATGTAGCCCTGTTGGAGGTATCCAAGAATGGAGATGTTTGTGCGGCCTCAGTTCCGCTTGGGTTATTATTATCTGGCATTATGATGTAAAGGCTTTAAGCTTCTCTGCGAGTGAAAGGAGAGCCAATAAAGGTTTTAGAGCTTCCGCAATTGTTCTCAAAGTTGATGCCAATTCAGGGCTGACACCCTCTAACATCCGAGCGACGTCTGTTAAGGCGCCCCCAACATCTCTGCGAGACGTCTTGTTACGGGTGTGTCTCTTCGTGGTGAGTTTAGCGGTATACCGCGGCCGAGCTTGACGACTCCTGTATGTGTTGGTTCGCTTCCGTTTGGGCCTCGGTAGCGGTCGCGGATTGGGGAGAAGCAGCTGCGGTGAGGAGCTTTCCTGTGTGGTAGAAATGCCCCTAAGGACAGCAGCGTACGAAGCCTTATCTTTGCCGGAACCACCGTCTTCCACGACAGCAGCTGTGGCATCAGGTCTCTCGGTGATCGATGCAGACGGATGCGATGCCTTAACTTGTTGTAGAACTCTCGCCTCCATGATGATCCTGTTCCGCTCGCGGAGGTAGGCCACACGCGGACAGGAAGGCAATCCGGCCACGTGGGGGCCACTACAGTTAACACACCTCGACTGTTTCGTGCAAGTTGAAGCGAGGTGATCTCCACCTCCGCATTTTTTGCAGGCCTTGCGATAGGTGCACCTGTCCGCTAGATGTCCCACTCGTTGGCAATTGTAGCATAATTTAGGTTGATCGGGCTCAAGAACGACGGAGTGGGTTTTGTATCCCAGGAAGACAGACACCGGCGGTTGACGGTCAAAGGTCAAGATCACCTTGCTAAGTGGGGTCTTGCCAGTGTGACCTGTCCGGAATAAACGTCGAACGTGCACCACTCCATAATCTGCTAGTTCTTGGCATATCTCGTCGTCTGTGAACGCAACATCGACGCCTTGAATTCTCGCCTTGAATGACGTTAGAGCTAGACAGGTTACCGTGACGGGTATTGATCCTATTGCAGAAAGCTGCGTCAGTTTTCTAGCCGCGTCCTCTGTGTTGACCCATACGGAAGTAGCGGCCTTACTGCTTGATATCTTGCAGTCAGGGCAATAAGAATGAATAGCTTTACATTAAACTAAAGTAATGTGCCGTCAGCAAACTCGTTAGAAGCTGGATCCTCAGTGGTCTTCCTGCGTATGACGACTTTAAAGGCGTTGAATTGATCGCTAGACGCCTCCATTCTCAGCTTGTCCAACTGACGTTGCTCACGAGATTTAACTTTCTGCTCACGCTTGGACACCACCAGCGTAAATGATTCGTCATGTTAATCGCACTCAACTGAGGAGCCTTTCCTTCGCTTACACCCTGGTTTTATAGCTCCGTCTAGGATTTCCGAAGTTCTGGCACCTGTAGTTGGTTCAACTTGTGATACACCAGGCGATGCGCTGCAGGCCTTCTCTTCAGCCGGCTTCGAGACATCAGCTTCTACGGCGACTGGTGTATCTTTGACTATTGCGCTCCTGAGTTTGGAGATATCCAAACTACTAGGCGGCTTATTGCCACTGGACTCGGCCGGCATCGTCCTAGATGTCCAAATTCATTGGAACAAATAAACGCCAAAAAAAAACACCAAAAAAAAATTGCCACTCCTGGGAGTTGAACCGGGGCCCAACAACTGGCAGTCAATGACGCTACCACTAGGCTACGACGACTGCACAGGCTGCTCTGCTTCTAAGCCGTATCGACCGCCGGCCGCAAGTTAGGCACAAGCTTACAGCTAGCGATGACGTTGGCAAATCGAACACAGTTGTCAAATTCGAACACAATTGTCAGAGAGCCCGGAAGGGATCGGAACTCTCTGAGGAGTAACTAGAGTACCTCCGGGCGTATGCGATGCACCGTTCGAACACTCACTATACAAACTCTGAATGATACAATTATCACTACAAAAATCACAGTCAAGCCTCTCGTAGTAACCGATTTTACGGGAGCCAACACGAAACACAACCGTACTCCACCGCATCAAACGGCAAAAAATGTAGTATAAATATTTAATATTTTGCATATGTCGTACCAGTCTATTGTCTTCAATTTATTCTATATATTTAATTATTTGCAGTGTTCAAAGTACACTGCCTGTATAGATTTTGGTGTTACCTGAACATTTTCGAGTGCATACATTTTTCTCGTATCGTTTGTTGGATTTTTTTAGCAAAATGGGCGTAATGGTGAATTTACTAAGATGTAACTTCGTATTCAAGGTACACTGTCAGTGTTCAAGGTACACTGTCAGTGTTCAAGGTACACTGTCAGTGTTCAAGGTACACTGTCAGTGTTCAAGGTACACTGTCAGTGTTCAAGGTACACTGTCAGTGTTCAAGGTACACTGACAGTGTTCAAGGTACACTGACAGTGTTCAAGGTACACTGACAGTGTTCAAGGTACACTGACAGTGTTCAAGGTACACTGACAGTGTTCAAGGTACACTGCCTGTATAGATTTTGGATGTTGCCTGTACATTTTCGAATACATATATTTTTATCCTATTGTTTCGATTTTTCAGACAAACGGGGTTCCGGCAAACGGGCGTCCGGCAAACGAGCCTCCGGTTGAGGACTGGAGGCGATTGAACGCTCGGGAAGTTCAGGCAAGAACAAATCACTTTCCCAATACGAAGAAGCAGCTAGCTTACTTCAGTGTCAATCAGGGAATATTGCGCTGTTTCTAAGCAATTATTTCCTCGTTTGCACTTTTCAAAACATGTTTATCAGAATGAGCAAAATGTAGCTGCAAGTAAAGGCTACTGTTTTAGCGATAACGTAGATATTCAGGTCCTGTACGTCCTGCAGCACGACGAACTTGTTAGTTTGATGGATGCGGCATTCCCGGGATCTAGAGGCGTCGTAACGGGTACGCTGATTGACTGAGTTGTTAAAATTCCGTAAAAATTCCGCCTCAGTCAGCCGCTAGGCATGAGATACTCCCGTTAACTCTAAATGTTGTGATGTGGAGGTTACAATCTGATGTATTTACACGTTAATAAAGGTAGTCAGATAGAAGATTAGGTAAATTACTCTGGAAGTACAGTAACTAAGCATCAAGACGTTAGTAGAATATGCTGTCAGCTCAAGCTAATTAACTCGTGTAGAGTTTTCCCTACAGAAAAACTAACTGTTGAATTTACTTTTCGACGTATATATTTGTATTCTGATTTTGTTGCTAAGGAGTTGAAAACGGATCTGATAGGGGCTAATGCGATTATTCCACCCAACTGGATTCGGAGGCATGAGATACTCCCGTTAACTCTAAATGTTGTGATGTGGAGGTTACAATCTGATGTATTTACACGTTAATAAAGGTAGTCAGATAGAAGATTAGGTAAATTACTCTGGAAGTACAGTAACTAAGCATCAAGACGTTAGTAGAATATGCTGTCAGCTCAAGCTAATTAACTCGTGTAGAGTTTTCCCTACAGAAAAACTAACTGTTGAATTTACTTTTCGACGTATATATTTGTATTCTGATTTTGTTGCTAAGGAGTTGAAAACGGATCTGATAGGGGCTAATGCGATTATTCCACCCAACTGGATTCGGAGGCATGAGATACTCCCGTTAACTCTAAATGTTGTGATGTGGAGGTTACAATCTGATGTATTTACACGTTAATAAAGGTAGTCAGATAGAAGATTAGGTAAATTACTCTGGAAAAACAGTAACTAAGCATCAAGACGTTAGTAGAATATGCTGTCAGCTCAAGCTAATTAGCTCGTGTAGAGTTTTCCCTACAGAAAAACTAACTGTTGAATTTACTTTTCGACGTATAAATTTGTACTCTGATTTTGTTGCTAAGGAGTTGAAAACGGATCTGATAGGGGCTACTGCGAGTATTCCACCCAACTGGATTCGGCAACCATTCGAGTTTGTGGATCACGACACATTCAATTTTGGACTACGACATATTCAAGACATCTCCTCTGGAGTAATTGCTGTATTGCAGGCTTTCATGCTAAAATCGATTTGTCTGGAGAATGAGTGAGCTATGATTCGTAGTTTCTCTTATACAATACTTTCATAGGAGCGTTTAATTATAACGCGACCTGGCGATACATATATATATATATAATATATAATATATATATATATATATATATATATATATATAGAAGTCATATATATATAATATATATGACTTCGTCAATGTTCGTATTTTTTGTAATAAAATTTAACATTTTTTCGCGTAATCAAATGTGTTGCAGTGAACCGCGCGACAGAGAACAACGTTTCTTGCTGGCCCAAAGAATAAATCTGGACCAACAAACTCGGGACGAACACCTTGTTTCAGCAATATGGAATATTGTGACGGAAGCCAGTCCAGATAGCTCCACCAGCTACGCTCTTGGCCAGGCGGACAACGCTGCACGATTCGCAGACCTGCAAATTCACACATTCGGTGACGAAGCGGCCCTTTTATGTACGTATAGCTCGTTGACCCACAAACATATTGTATTGTCTACCGCTACACTAATAACATAATCGCGTCTCGTGCCTCGTTATTGCCGAGCGTAAACTTCAATCGCAATCTATATTCCGTAACTATAACTAGCAGGTCTTAAGTCGGGATCTGCCGGGATGCGTTAAGATTTTCTTTAGTAGGCTACAGTGGTTATGACAATGCTGCAATTTCGCTGATTTAAAAGACCCCCAAGAGCCCAGCAGTGCTTACGCGCTGTATGTTCATAGACAGTTTGCTCCGCTCATCCCATCGTTTTAAAGGCGGCTACGAGTAGAACTACTAGTTAACGACGAGCAAACAGACGAGCGTGTTTGCGCAGCTTTGCCTGATTGGCCACGACAACTGAACTGCCTGGAACTGCGGAAGGCATCGGTACCAGCTTTGAAGGATGGGTGTATAGACCATTTCAGACCAGCACCTGATTTTTCGAGCAAGCTACTAATGCCCCCACCGATGGCTCACAGCCATCTTTGTGTACAAAGCCGACATGTTTATGTACGTGTACAAGGGAAGCCAGCTGTGTGTGACGGCCTCCACTATGCGAACACGACAAGCCATAATCCATGCGAGGCTCCCAACCCAGCGGAATCCAACGCTAATTCGCGTGCAGTGCTCAACTTCAGAGTAGGCTGCCGATTGCACCTGCTTGGAAGGCTTGTAGCTATATTTCTGCTGATCAAGCTGTCACTTGTATTCGGGCTACCTCAGAGGCCGTGAAAAGCGCATGAGAAAACCGAGAATGCCGCGGTCCTCCTTGGTAGTTGCCAGCTTGGCAGAGGTCTTACCGCGTTAAAGGAGGGCACGGCTAAATCCCGCAACAAAAGCTGAACGCACGCCTCGCATTTGATGGTGGAATTGCCAAAATCAATGACTCGTCGAATGCAGATAGATACCGAGACAGATTCTGGATTGCCTGTGATCGTTCCGTCGTCCAGGTACTATACATGAAGCCCGGGTTAAGCAAGGGCACACAATCTTAGGCAGATTGGCATTAGTCGGATACTAGTCGGCACGGTTACACAAGGTGCATTGTGCATGGCTATAATCACGTGATGTGTCAGACTCAGAAGATTTCAAAGTTGGCGATCAATGTTCTTTTTTTCGGCCGATGGGACGATCGTTGAAGTTCGCAATTTTAGTAAATGTTTCCTAAATTTTAGTCTTACGTGCTCTTACGAGGTAGTTCTAACGTGTCCGTACGATTAATTCGGGGTTTCAAGAGTTTATCGAGGATTACCTGGAGGAGATAAAACTTGCGGGCGCGCTGAATCTTCTGATATCAGTCCTTCTCACACGCGGAGCTATTCTTGAACGAGACCTTATCGATCTCCGGACAGGCCTGATCGCGTCCGAGATTTTGCCAGAAAACGTTGTCGTCTTGTTGCTAACTGGAGCCCTCACGACACCCGCTAACCATGAAAATGCGACCGCACATGGGTTGCTGGGCGTGCAGCGTACGGCCGAGTGCGGCTATATTCGCTCCCCGGACCGGGTTGAGGAGGCAGAGGTGGGATACCATTTTCTATTTTGCTTACAATGTCCTGCCTATTTTATTTTTCAGGATATCCAAGTGCATATTTTTGTTCATTCGGGGAAGTAATTGCGTCACGTAATGCTACTACGGTTCTGTGTTTGCTGTTATAGGTCGGCACCTATCTACTAATGCCAAAGCACCCAATCTGGGTGATCGGCCTTAAAGATCATTACCTTATCGCGTTCTGGCCCCGTTTAGAGACGGAGTGGAAAGAGAAATACTTAAACGCGGCGCCACTCGTTCTCCACCTCTATGACCAACAGGATGAGATCATGGGATCGGCAACCTTTAGTAAGAATTTGATTTTAATGTGTTTAATATATTTTTGCACGCTTGAGTCCATACGACCACGCAGATGCAAAAAGTAGTAATAATCATCACATGCTTTTCAGACGAACCTGACGTACTTATCCAGGGCCGATTCAGACGCGCTGACGAAATCAGGCGAGCCCTCGACTCATGGTATAGGAATATAAGGCAAGCTAATGGTAGGTCTCAAACCATTAAATAACTTGCTATATCGAAATTAACCAACCGGTTTCACGTCAGCGCATTGCTGCACAGATATTAACAGAACACGCTATGCTCGCTATTCCTGGATTGTTGCGGCAAAAATAGAAAGGCATTTGCCCAAGTGTTAAATTTAACTATCTGTAACTTCGCCCTTGATGGCAAAGAGAACCTCATATTCCGGATGCCATTGAGCCAACCGCTGTCACTGTTTTCTTGCGTGTCCCCCCAATTTCATGATTTCACGAGCTTTAACATGGTAGTGACTCGTTTAAATCTATGAATCCCTTGTCATCTACATTACGTGTAAATGATTCAGATGATTCGAGAAGGCTAACTTGTTCTTTAAAAGTAAGCGCTGGAGAGTAAGGAAACGTTCCGCATAAAAACCAGTATATCTTGTTTACCAGCTCCACACCGTTTAAAAATGTTTTGAAATCATATTTCCTAGTGTTTAAAAGTGTTATCATTTATATTTATGCTTTCAATAGTTAGTTCCTGTTATTTGTTAGTACCTCGCTTCATCCGTGATTA
Organism: Dermanyssus gallinae; assembly: GCA_003439945.1. NCBI lineage: Eukaryota > Metazoa > Arthropoda > Arachnida > Mesostigmata > Dermanyssidae > Dermanyssus > Dermanyssus gallinae. The sequence goes on along the minus strand of QVRM01000618.1, from coordinate 53,428 downwards.
CTTCGTACGACATCTACTAACTAACAGTGCTATTGCAGGTAATGCCGCCTGAGACGTCGTTTATTCCGGAATCCGCTCGCGGACGATTACTACTGACAACGACTGCATGAGGTTCAACCTTATCAGAAGCGGGTTCGTTTCGGATGGCCGGATCGATACATAGACACCGATATAAACGAAACCTACTAACTAAATGTGGTGGTTCACGTCGGATCAATATTTGCTGTCACTTGTTGTAGTGTATATCTTTCTTCGCAAGAGAGCTGCATCTTGTATCAAACCTAGAAACCGTAGTCCATACCGCGCATGTACAAAATTAGGCTTACATGGTTAACACGCGCCAGCAGTGTTGACACTTTGAGATGATCGTTGTCGAAGTGTCGTTAACTAGGTTCAGAACAGTAAAGTACGTGATATCGTTATATTGACTTGAAGGAGCGGATTGGTGCATGGTCACCCATGTGCGTTACTAAATAAATTAGTTCACGCTGGATTGTTCTTTGCCCCGACATATTGTCGTGTATTCTTCTTCGCTAGAGAGCTGTATCATGGAGAAAACAAAAACCTCATCACCTGTGCAATATAGTATTGCACACGTGCAATAATTACGAAAAGAATTTGCATGGAACCATTTAAGCTCAACTTATCTAGTTAACACGCACTCGCAATAATGACACTTAAGATTATTTCGGAGCAGTCACGTACGTGATATCGTTGTATTGCCTTTACCACAGGGCCTACGGACACAGCAGGTGGTTCGTCACGAGTAATTGATAGTAGCCATCAATCATAGCTTGAAATAATGGAAGGCCCAGCTAAGAATAAAGATCAAAATAAGTAAAAAAAACCTTGGTTTTCGTAGACTATCGCGTTACACCAAGTTTTCAGTGCAAAATGGCTAATTACCATGTCGCAAATAAAGGCACTCTCCTGCCTCCCTTATGCCTATGCACATATGTTTGATGTATATGGCTATGCAACACCATATGCGTCGAGCTATGATTCATCACAACGACTTCAGTGCAAAATGGCTAATTACCATGTCGCACACATAATAAAAACGCTCTACTGCCTCCCTCATGCCCATGCACATACGTTTGATGTATATGGCTATGCAACACCATATGCGTCGAGCTATGATGATTCATCACAACGATTTGTCATCATTGATGCTATGTGCATCAATGACCCGTCGGTGGCCGGCCTGGCGCAGGTGTTCACCGCATCATGGGCGAGCGTCGCATTGCCCGGAGACTGTCCGGGCGAGGAATAGCGGGGATGGCTTGGGGGGAAGCGGATAAAGCACTAAACCGTTAGAGCGACGCACGGAGCTTTGAAAAGGTTGGAGATGACAGAATTAAGACTAAAGACTCTGAAAAAACCGGTACGGACAAAATAGGCAAAATGGCCAAGAACAATACGCCGAAGGACACACTCTCTGTGGACACTGCCAGAAAGCGGTGACGTTCGAGAATAACAAAAAGCAACTTCGAAAAAAAGCCAGGCGTGTTGAAAAACATCGAGAATAAGGCTTTTGCAGAGAGCGCAGCGGGCCAGCCAATACGTCTGGATGCGTACAAAAATAGCAAAAAAAATAAAAGCTGCCCTTAATCACGCACTCTTCAAGAATACAGGTAGACTGCAAGGAGGCGTCACGGGGTTGTGGGGAATAGACTGCACTGATAAACCGATGCAGCGTGCTGAAAGAGATGCTATGTCTGCCAGCAGCTAAAAGTAATAATCAATACATTTTTCCATTTGAGTAACATTTAGTTTACAAGCCTGTGATGCTACGAGAGTTATCGCACGCTTTACCTGTTAGAAGCTTTAATTTGCCCAGACTGTTGATTAGCGGCTGAAGGCCGCTCGGCCTCTCGGGAACCATGGCAGTCAAAAACTTCAATTTTAGCAGAATAAAGCTAAGTTGTTCACATGAAAATGGCTATCAAATATGTTCAATAAAAACATAATCCGACATAAACCGGTATTACGTAAAGGAAATGTTTTGAAAACCACTGCTGTAATTGTCGTGCTTGGACGGCCTAACTCTAAAATATTGTGTGAATTTACAAATTAGGGTGACGAAACGAGCAACTAATAAAAACATAATTGTACGATTAAAAGACTATTGAAATAGATTAAACCTAATTTGAATCCGGCGGCACGGTCTTGTAAACAGGTCAGTGTTGTTGCCGTATATTCGACGGACTCGGACAGTGCGCTGGGCCCGCGCACTAGAAAGCCGCAGAGCAGCGCAAAGCATAAACAATCGTCTATTGAGATGAAGTTGTAAATCGAATCGAGCATGATCGGCTGTCAGGCTGAGTGGAGTTGAAACCCACCGCAGCGCTACCTGGTTCCACTTCGTTTGTACTGTACTGCTGTAGCTTTTCCTGCAATGGACACACTTGAACAGAGTGGACAAATCAAATTCGCGGGAGCAAATGTTCCGGAAAATGTGTTTTGTTATGAATACTAGTAAAATTAAAGTACTCGTAGAACAATATTTGATTTCTGCCCGTTTAACCAGTAACAAGATGCGGCGTAAACAAATCGAATGACGCTACGCTCCAGGTTTGGCATGATGACGTCTTGGTTCGCAATGTTAAACGCGTTCTCTATGTCGAATGAAATTAGTACCATTAATGACCTTAGTTGTTCTAGAAGCTGCGGGAGTCACTTAATCTCCCGCCGCTCTCGAGGTAGCTATGTCAAAAACACTGCAATCCGCTAATCTGCTCAGCAAGAAGGAGCCAGTCGGACTGGCAGCGGATTCACCCGTAAAGCCAGATGAAATTATCTCGATTCCGTAGTCCTCTGAAATAGTCTTTGTGTGGAACGTAGCCTTGTGGAACACGCTGGCGCCGTCATACAGAGTGTTCCTGAGCATCGAGATCAGTAGGAGCTGTTGCCAATCAGTAGAGCAGCAAACATGTTTAAAAGTATCGCAAATTAGAAGCAACCCTTATAATACAGCCAAATACATTATACACATTGAAAGCCAACATAAACCGAATCAACGCTAATATTTCTAAAAGACGTTGCGGAAAAGCGGCAAAATAGTATGTTGAAAAGAGGGCTGGAGAATTCATTTTGCAGATTATATTCATGGAAGTTTAACGTAAACATGCGTGATATGATGTACTAATAAGATACATTTTATATATTGTTTTGAAGAAAATCTTCTTATAACGGCGGCGCTGTGAATGACCTTTTTAGACTAAGTCTTATCATCCTGTCCATAAAATAGACTCGAAAACGAATGCTGAGAAGCGCCGGCCAGTTTTGCAATGCTCGATACCGTGCTGCATTTCTGAGAAAGTTTTAGCTAATCACTTAATAGGTTTTTAATTTTAAACCGCTTAGTTGACTCTCCCAACACGGCTTTACCACCCATCGGTCTACATGTACACAGCTTTAGGAGGTGATTCAGGACTGGACTATGTTTGTAAATGCTTAAAAAACGTTTCACTGCGTTTACTTTAACCAAAAGATTGCAACTGACAAAAGTAGATCACTTCCTTCTGCTCCACGAATTGTGTATCTTAAGGGAGATGTTTATTGTCAAGTTTTGTTTTGGACATAACGAAGTACCTGCCACCTGATATCAAATATGCAGATACCGTAAAACTCTATTATCCTGTTTGCTCCAGTGACTTCCATTCTGTTCGCGTTTACATTTTGCTTGTTCTTCCCAAGATTACCTGTTGCTCTCCTGTCTGGGAGCCCCATTTGTCTAAGTACAGAAAGTTAGTGGAAGGCGTCTAAGTGACGTTTCTGAGACATCTGCGGACCCGGTGCGTGTTAGGTCATGTTGTTCCTTGTGTTGACTCACCTTTCATGCACGGCAACATATGCAGCGCACCAGGGTGGTTCATCAGGATCACGGGACGCGACACTTCGTCTCTGGGACATCACGACTGGTGCGTGCGAGGGGGGGCGTCTTCGTCGGCCACGTTGCAGCTGCGTGTAGTTTAATGGAAGATTAATCGTGTGTTGGTGCCTACGACTACATGGTAGAGGTGTGGCAGCCGGGACGGCGGGAGGAGTGCCTGCACACGCTGCAGTGTCATACGAATCGCGTCTATTCGCTTCAGTTTGACGGTACGCACGCTGTGTCGGATAGTCTTGACATATCGATTCGTGTGTGGAACGTCGAAACGGGTGAATAGTGCAAACACCAGTTGATGGGCCACACCGGAGTCTCACGTCGGAATGACACGGAGCTGCGCGACCACATTCTTGTATCTGGGAATGCCGACAGCACCGCCGTCAAGGTTTGGGATATCACCACCGGCAAGTGTCTGCAGACGTTGGCCGGTCCGTTCAACAACCAGCCGGCGGTTACCTGTCTCCAGTTCAATTCAAAGTCTGTCATCACATCATCGGACGACGGCACCGTAAAGGTCTGGGAAGCTCTAAAGACGCTCTAACCGAGTTCATTCGTGACCGTGTCCCGTTTACAGAGCGGCGGTAGTGGTAGAGTCGTATGGCGTATACGCACCGACCAAACCAAACTCGTGGCGGCTGTTGGGTCCCGCAATGGAACCGAAGAAACTCAACTACTGGAATTGGAATTTCGACGCAGAAGAAGAGCCACCAGTCTCTGCGACGGCTTTGGAGGACCGGGAGACGTCAACTAAGCAAATGTGAATTGCTAGGACACTGTTTAATGTACGCTCCGATAACCTATGGAGTCAGCGATTAATCTATTCAAAAGCCGTGGCCCGCAATGAGTTCGTAAACGGATTGTTTGTTTAACCAAATGGAGGCATGCTATTTCAAATAGCGCTCATCTATTTGGCGTTCAGTAACGTACGTTTCTTCTCATAAGTACGTTTACTGAAAACAATACGTATATGATCATGATAATCCTTTCGACGCCGCGAGCACAAGATTTTTGTTCAAGCCCTTGGGCAACCTTCGCAGTACAGAGGCTGTATGCTTTCGAGTGTATTTCCAAGTACTCATGAATAACGCTATGTATTTCATTCATTCATTTATTGTACCACACAGCCTTTTTCTAGGATAATAAAAGTGATTTTAGATTTAAAAATTTATATTGATATTCTACAGAATAGCTATAAACATTTTTCAAGAAGACACTCCAAAGTCTCTATTAGGCAGTGGCTCCTAAACAACAGGAATCATGGCATCTGACCTAGCTAAAAACACAGAGGCTTTTATTGTCACCTGCGGAGTTAATCTGATGAGGCACGCAGTGCATGCATTGATTGACTTATGATTGCGCAGTATCTTCTCACATATGTATTTGCGAAAGACAAGCACGCGCCGGTGCTTGGCAACGTGAAGCCGGAAATAATCGAAAACGCGATATTTAGTCGAAGCACACTGACATGTCACATCGCGTTCTTAGATGTCCACCAAAACGCCAGCCGAGTCAAGAGTACAATACAAATGCGTGGTATGCCAAGTATGTACGCAAACAGAAACAAAACGGCAGACAGTGAACAATTAATGGCAAGTCGTTTGTGCTACATCTCTTTAGTTTATTGAGAGAGATCTAGGAGTCGAGTTGTTGGCTACTAAAAGTTTTTAGCTAAACGCTAGACTTTTTGCCGACCAACTGAGCCCTTGCAAAATCTAGCCAAATCTCCTGTAAAACATTAAATCAATCAGCGCTAGCTAATAAAGACGAATCAGTGCAACACCAAAAAAGGAAATTTTATCACCGGATTTATATGAAAACGGGATTCGCTTTTCTCATAGCTCATCTGCCCGACATAACGAGCACACTAAAGAAAGCTGCCGACTTTGTTGGCAGCTCCCTTTTGTCTGCACGACTAACCGGCCCAAGTTTAAAATGAATTAGCGTCATCGTTCACTGCCGGACTGACGAGTGTATGGAATTCTAGAAAAATAAGTTTCTGTTGAAAGTTGAAGATTCTTCAAATAGCTCGAGCAAATGACTAAATCCTCGTTAAGCCTATTAGAAGAAAGAAAAGCTAGACGGTTCTGATATACCCATATATATTGATTTATTGTTCGCTTGGCATGTATTCCTAAATACACATTTCAACCTTTTAGATCAGGGACGCTTAGAGCGGCAGCATATATATTACCTACGCATCCATATAATCCATTTCTACTCTAATATATCCTACAGAGTAGAAATCCAACAAAGTATTTCCTTTCCATTGGGACAACCTCTTCTTTGTAATATCGACGAGGTCCTTTCTAACATTTGGCCCTAAAGCTAGGGCCTCCGACAGCTCTATATCTCTGCTCCCCCCAAGGCTATAGATTTTTGAATAATATGCTCGATTGACTCATTCTCTAGCCTACATGTTCGACATTCTCTACTTTGTCCCCCCTTATTTAGCTCTATGTATTCTTGTATCCAACATCCCTGCCCTGGCATCTGTCAATAGCCCACTCTCTCTTGAATTATAGTATACCTATTTTACCCCGCCCCTTACCTGCTTTTCCTTTCCATATATAGTTATTAAACTTGATCTGGAACCCATCGCCAATTTCCGTTTGTCTGTATATGACTTGTTTACCTTCAATTTCACAACTTTCTCTGATACCCTCGCTCTTGCCCATTGCCGACTATTGTATCTCTCTAGCTGCGAACTCTATTCAAATATATAATTAAATTGCTGCGTTAGATAATACACGTACTCATTTCCCAACGCCTGGATAATTCCTACCGAAATCAAGACCACACGCCGTTTTTGGATACATTTTCTTTACCACGCCTCTCTCATCTGTTGTGGTTGTAATCTCCGTGCTAGTTATTGTCCTTCCTACACTATTCACGCTAGTCGTGAAAATAGTGCTTGTAACGCGGTGTCTATTTAATATATTGTGTATGTTCTATCCTGGACATTATTTGTCATCCTCGTTTTTTCCTGCCTGACATAGTCCCAAATCTGCATTGCCAAAATCCTATTAAATTCTCTCTCGTCTGTATTTTTAATTGCATCTTGTATTAACATTTTACCTTTGTTTTTGGCTTCCGTGTGATTCTCCCAATACTGTTCTGCCTTGTCTGCGTTCTTTCCCATTACTTCTCTATGCTCCTTACTCCACTTTTGAATTCCCTTATCTATCTTACAGCAATTGTCATCTGCGTCTCATCTATTAGCTTTTCCCCATTTGTATATATATATATATATATATATATAGCTAAACATACTTGCATAACATATATATATATATATATATATATTAGGTAAGTCAAAAAGTTCGTCGGCTTTCTGGGACCACATTTTTGAAATTTCCGCGCTCTGCAGCAGGGCCGCCTGAGAGTGCGGCTGGGTGTTTACATTCAGGAGCAGACCCGTGGCGGCGCGACGGTATACCGGTTCCAACTTTACCGTTTCGTTTGCGGAATTGGCAGCTGTTTGCAATGGAGGACAAAAATACGCATTTTCGACACATTATGTTGTTCTCCCACCGTGAAGGCATGAGTGCAGCGCAAACAACCCGGAGGATATGTGCAGTCTACGGCGAAAACGCAGTACACAAATCCACAGTCGAAAAGCGATTTGCCCGTTTCAAAGCTGGAAACTTCAATCTCGAAGATGAACCGAGGTCAGGACGACCCAATGTTGTGGATACCGACGAAGTCATAAGCCTGGTTACTTCGAACCCAGGTTTGACCATAAAATAAATTGAAGATGTAACGGGAGTCTCTCACGGAACCGTTTGGAATCGCCTCCATGATGCAGGTTGCTCGTGCAAGCGGAATATCTGGCTACCACACGACCTCAATGATAGGCAGCTTGAAGGGCGAGTCGATACCTGTCACGCACTTCTCCGGAAGAACTCGAATGAGCCATTTCTGAGGAGATTGATAACCGGTGATGAAAAATGGATACTCTACAGAAACGTAACACAGAAAATAAGTTGGGTCCCCAGAGGTTCTCAGGCCGCAGCTATCCCTAAACCCGAAATGCATCAGAAGGTTATGCTGTGCTGCTGGTGGGACTGTAAGGGCGTCGTGTATTTTGAGCTGCTTCCAATGGGTCGGACGATTCACTCCGTCGTCTACTGCAGACAACTCGAAGATTTGAAGGCTGCAGTAGCAACGAAGCGCCCGGAATTGTCAAACAGGTGGGGCGTCACTTTTCAACATGATAAGGCGACACCACACAAAAGTTTGGCCACCCGGCAAAAATTGGCGGAGTTTGACTGGGATGTGCTGCCGCACCCAGCTTATAGTCCCGACCCCGCACCATCTGATTATCACTTGTTCAGGTCTCTCCAGAACTCCCTTGATGGCACAACATTTGAATCTTTGGAGGCCATAAAAAATCACCTCACTCAGTATTTCGACGAGAAGGACAAGACGTTCTGGGAGAAAGGAATCGTGGATCTACCGAGGCGATGGGCGAAGGTTATCGAGCAAAACGGTTAATATATCATTGAATAAAATACTGTTGTCTGCATAAATAAGGCTCTTTAAAATCGGGTAAAAAAGCCGACAAACTTTTTGACTTACCTAATATATATAAAGCTGTCTGCTAGCAGTCGTGATGTTCGGATGTTCGAAGTGTGCGCTCCCGTTAAAAACGGGTGAACAACTGGTTGTGTGCAGCCAAGGCTGCTCAAAAGTGTTTTACGGGGGTTGTCTCAACCCCGTGCTCCCCAAGGATGCGCACTCGGCTCCCTGTGGAGCCTGTGACACTCAAGCCAAGGTACGTAGACCGGCCGTTTGAGTGAATTACAGTGGAACTTCGTGAAACTGTGGTTAGCACACATGGAACTGCAGGAGCGGGTTGCCAAAATCGAGGCAATCCCGCAAGAACAGTTTGCCGCACCCCTCACGCTTACAGGGGGTTTAAACTCTACGCTAAGTGACAAAGTTATCGTGGAGAAATTCGGCGGAACGCGGACAACGCGGAAGAATAAGAAAGCACGGCTAGCAGACAGCAGAGAAGGAGGTGACGTCACCGAGGAAAGACCGAGAGAACCTGTTGGAGAGAGCAAAAACAACCGCGCAGGCGCCAAGAGAAGCTCGGCGTCTGCAGAGTTGAGTAATAACAGTTGCAACTTAAACGGCACTGTTGTTGAGATGGAACCACCGGGTGGTGGTACAGCGACGTCACCAGCTGCGATAACAACAACACCGACAGCAGATCCAGCTGATCCACAACCGGAGGAGAAGGCAGACGACGATGGCTTTGTTGTGGTTCGTAAACGACGAGACAACAAGACAAAACATCGAATGCAGAGGGGCAGCGCAACAGATGATATAGGCGGATTGGAAGTCTATGCCATACCGGGGAAGATCAGCGCCTTGAGAGTGGCACGATTGGCGCAGAAAACGTCGGCGGTCGGGCTGCAAGCGTGGCTAGCTGGCAGAGGCATAACTGTGAAAGCGGTGTGGAAGCTACATACGCATGGTAGTGATGCTGTGTTCTGTGTGGTGGTGCGTGATGAAGATTACGCAAACTGTTGCAGAAATGAATTCTGGCCGAAGGGAAGCCTGTTCCGTCGCTGGGTTGGGGACGTCCCCTACGAGAGGATGGTTAAGGAGAGTTTTAGTGCGCCTGGTGGTCCAAGCCCCGTAAGTGACTGACCAGTTCTAGAACTGCAAGCGTAGTGGCAAACATACCTCTGCGAGTGCTTCTCTGGAATTGTGAGGGACTTAAGGGGGCAATGGATCTTGCACGTGATGACATGTTTAAGTTGGTTGACATTGCACTCCTTACGGAGACATTTCAGCGGGACGAACTGCATATCAGTGATATGCGGGGGTTTCACCAGCTGGCTGTCTTACCTGCGGGAGGTCGGGGAAGACCTGTGGGTGGGTTATCTATCTACCTACACAAACGTTTACCACCGATGCAATGCGTCAGGAAAGATGAATACTGCGTAGAGCTCTCCTCTGGGAGGGTAAACGTCGCTGTATTCTATTTCCCACCCACATTCGATTCTGCGGGGGTTGCTGAGATGGTGAGCTTTGGACTTTCAGAGTTAAATCTGACCATGCCAACTATCGTCGGCGGAGATTTCAATGCCAGAATCGATTGTGGGGCCAACGATGATAAAGGCGAGGTGCTGCTTCAGGTGATGAAAAAAATTGGTCTAAAATGTGCTAACGCGCGTGAAGACTATACATATTTAAGTCACAATGGAAGCAGCACCATCGACCTGTTGTTTCACAACCTTGTCAGCCGTGAAATTTAAAGCTTCGATGTTCTTTATGAAGCGGCTCGAAAGCACCAACCAGTGTTGGCCGTTGTCGATGTTCCCGGTATTTGGCGAGACCGACATAACCTGCCGCGCTGATCTGCAATGAGACGGATTAATCTATCTCTCTTAAACAGAGCGGTGGGCGGTCTTGAGGTAAGCCCTGACATCGATTCCACTTGTGATCAGTTGGAGAGAACGATGAGAAGTGCAGTGAAGTGGAAAAGGTTATGGCAAAAGAGATCACGTCCGTGGTACTCTCGAGCCTGCTACCTCGCCCACGGTGAAGTGCTCGGACTACTGCGCCAAGCAAGAGCCAGAGCACCATCATCACTGCAAGCCAGGCGGGACTACTTTGAGCGTAGAAAGGCGTATATGAGACTCTGCTATGATCATAAAAGGGAACACGCAAGGCGGGAGGAACGACGGCTGCTCGAAAGGGCAGAACGAGAGCCTTCAGCTTACATCGTGCGACCTCGTAGGGCGGTGAACCCGCTTAGCGACGGGCAGGTAAAGAGCCTTACGAATATTTTATTCAATCGTGACGTTGCGGCCGTATCTCCAATCGTACAGCATCCGCTTACACTGGAGCAGCACAACATAAATCTGCCTTTCGAGGTAGGAGAGGTGTGTCAGGTCCTACGGTCACTCCCGAAGAGAAAGAGCTCAGGGCCCGATCAGGTCTGCTATGAGCATTGGATCCAGTCACTTCCTCTCTTGGCAGAAACTCTTTGTGATTTCTTTAACGAAATTATAAAGAGGGGGCGGATGCCTAAAGTCTGGCATGTCGCCAGGCTTTCTCTTCTGTTCAAGGGTAGGCATGGTGATGACAAGCAGGATCCAAATCTCTATCGTGGAGTGGCGTCAGAACGCACATTGAAGAAGATTTTCTGTAAGTTGGTTATTCGACGGATTGAGCGGGTGGCTAAAGAGGCACTTAAACCGGAGCAATTCGGGTTTAGGAGAGGCCGGGGCACCCGTGATGCAATCCATGTTCTCCATTCAGAAATCGAGCGAGCTGTGGCACAACCCAAAGGTCATCTGTATGCAGTCTTTATTGACTGCGTCAAGGCCTTTGACAAAGCCCCTCGCCAACTGCTGGTTGAAGCATTCCAACGAGCAGGAGTGGGTGGCTCTCTCCTGAGTGTAATAGCAAGTTTCTTTGAGGAGGACACCTTGTTGGTAGACGGTGAGCAGGGTGTATAAGAGATTAAGCAAAATGTGGAAACTCCGCAAGGAGACCCGCTAAGCTGCGTCTCGTTTACACTTCTCCTTGCTGACTTCGTCGGTTACGTCCGACAGGAGTACCAAAAAGCCGTAGTGGTAATGTATGCAGATGATATCGTGGTCGCTTATCGCAATTTAGGTGCCATCAAGCGCATTACCTCTATGATAGAGGCGTTCCTTGTCTCGAAGGGACTTGAGATAAACACCAGGAAGACCAAAGCCATGAAATTCAGGCGTGGAGGTCGATTGGCTGCCAGAGACGTTATACGTTGCTGCGGCCAACCATTGGAGTTTGTTAACTCTTTCCAGTATCTTGGCCTTCGGGTTCATTATACGGGAACGACGTTCACAGCGCATGTAAACGAAACAGTACGGAAGGCACTTGTCTCTCTTTACGGGGAAGTAGGCAATGTCCGAAGACTGTCCGTTCTCTCAGCAGTGAGGCTCTTCATGCTTAAGATTGTTCCGGGGCTGATGTACGGTCTTGACAGGGTGTGGAACCACCTCACGCTGGCGAATTTTAACCAGCTTGAAAGGTGTTTTTCATTATATATGAAGCGAGTGCTCTGCTTGCCTATCTGAGCGAGGAGCCGCTTTGTGTATCTTATGCCAGGCTGCCCACCGGCTGCTGAAACAATCCGACTAAGGCTGAAGATGCCGCGTACAGTACCTTACGAATGTTTTATTTCGGAGTGGGAAGCTAAAGTCGAACAGGCCAGACGGGAGGTCGGTGGTTTGGACGTTTTCAATGCTTTGCACCTTTGGTCTGGTCCTGCATGTGACAATCGCCACGTATACACCAGGTACATAGTGCATGGTTATCACTACCTGGTATGTTCAAACGCAACCTGTCACAAGGAGTACGAGTTGTGCACCTGCCGGTTCTGCCCGCAGAGGTGTGCCAAGTACCATGCAGTAAAATGCACAGCGCTGGACCGAAAATCGCTGCACTACTTCTCTCGTCGGAAGCGTGAAGAAGATAAAGCTTCATGAGGAAACATTTTTGAAATGTATATTATACTCAATTTGAGTGAAATAAACATAATTGTAAATGTATATATATATATATATATATATATATAAAGCGAGCGCTATTTCATTATTGTAAGGTAAACGTCAAGAACGAAGATGTGACATCAAAGCTCAAACATGAGACATATTTTGCCAGTTATGATACTTCATACGCAAAAGCGTTTACTGTTACTAGCTAAAGGTATGATTATTATACGCGGGTTCAATTTATTGGCGGAAGCAACTATGACTCTCTTTCCAGCGTTGATGCCTGCGGCGCCCGAGTTACTGCAGGTACCTTCGTGCGCCAATAGAAAGTTAGTCAGATGAATAACGTCCCGATAGTAACATTCCCGAGGTTACTTTTGTTGACGCGGGAGACAAGGCATACGATATAGATTGTGTGGCAACGAATACTTATTGACGTACTGTCGTGGCCCATTTGAGGGCTGTGAATGCTAATTTGAAATACGGGAAAGGTGTACTGCGCATGAACCCGGGCCGGTCGGTCAACGCCTCGGGCTTAAGCAGCTTGGCGGTACCGACTGGAACGCCTGCTGCCTTGGCTTAACGGGCACAATGATATGGGGGTACGTCACATGAAAGCAGACTTTCTAGCGAGTGAACCATCTGTATTCACTGCTGCCCTTCGCAGCGGTGAATGCCCCCTGCTCTGGAGTAGGCCGAGCCACCCTTCGGGGGGAGGGGGGTGAGTATATTCCGGGGTGTAACGCGGAACCGCGAGATGATCGCGTTCTATCGTCGTGTAGGAGTAATGTGGCATCCCCCCTTCCCCTTCTGAACCTTGATAGGGGGGAGGAAGAGGGACCTGCTGGCCTGTCAATTCGGGCCGGGGGGCGCTCCTGCCATATGCCAACGCGTAACCTCCGTTGGCGGCGGGAGTGTAAGTATCTCTCTATTTTGCTAGAACACACGAAACTTCAAGAGCACTAGTAATAATCATATGGCTTAAAGCGAAGTATCCTTTGTTATTTTGAGATCTAACGATTGAGTAGGTTTCGCAAGTACCTATTGTTGTTGCCAGTTATGTGTCTAGGGGTTCGATTTGTTTGTTGAATTCGCGTCCCGCGAAACATAATCACATATTCGTTCTGCAAATTAAAGCTGCGAAAGTCAAAATGTTTGCCTCGAAACATAGGCAGTCATTGGATTCTTCGATGTAACAATGAATTTAATGAGGTAGGTCTGACACAGATAAATAATCACTTTCCATACTCACTGCTTATCCACAGTCTATCGCTTTTCTATGATTGTGTATTAAGCTAATATATACGTTATTGATTGATTTTTATTCGCTTGATATGTGCATCATTCTTTTATATCAGGGGCACACAACGCTGTGGCTAAAAATGACTTATATTGCACTTCCACGTTTTCTCGTTTATGGGTTGCGCACCTTCCCCTAATCGTTCACGGTCCCTAACCAGTTGATCTACCAATTCCTCTCTCTTTTTACATTCCCGGCAAATGGTGTCTAATTCTTGATAGTGGGTCCGCTGCATTCTCGTGTCCAACAAGCGTATGTAGAACAATTGTTCTACATACACATGTTGTAGAACTAATCTCCAAAAATATAAAAATAATTATACTATTTTCTAAATCAAAATAATAATAATGATCTACATTATTTTATACATAGTATACCATTAATTATGTTTAATATTTCAATTGTTTTTAATAGAAAAATTATTAGAATATATAAGATAGGGGTCGCCACATTATGTGCAAGTTAAGCAATCCTATGTAAATCAGACCTTGCATTACTAGAGTATAACACGTAGGATTATGTTCAGATGTCTATTGTTGGCTAAGGAACTTTTAAATGTATGACTTTTCATCAGGAAGCCATGACGATAATGTTCGTTTGCGTCAAGATAACTAAGCATAACATTTTGTTTCTTAGGAATTGAAAACGCTTCTGATAGGGTCCTTCTGCCGTTGGGCTAAATGACCCAATTATGTTGATGGACAAATTTATACCATACGGACTAGAATTAATTTTTTTTTAAGGAGGTTGTTTTTTTAATACCATACGGACTAAAACAAGTTTGAGCCAAAGACGCCCAAATGTGCTTTTTTAGATTGGCTTGATGAAGTGCTTTATACTTAATAAATTGTTTCTTTTGTACAATTTTTTTTCCAATTCAATTTACATTTGCCCGTAAATAACGGTTTTACCTTCGATTTCATGATTTTCTTCGATACCATCTATCTTCTGTCACTTGCTGACTATTGTACCTAATCTCCCTAGCTAGGGCGCTTAAACCTTACTTAATTTCTTTCTGTTTCAGCCTTCTTTGATTTTTTTTTCTCGAAAACTTAAGCATTTGTAATGCAGTTTCGCAAATAAACCACGTTTTGAATCTGAAAAAATCTGAATCTTCCTCCGTCATATTTCTTCTTCCTCTAAATCGTGATCCTCAGTAGTCATTGTCACCCCAATAAACTTGAACTAACCTAGAAAGTCCAATTCGCCTGTAATACAAACTACTTTCCTTTCCTAACTATAACTTATACTGAAATGATGCTCCTTCTTTTACTAAACACCATGTTCAGTTTATCCGCTGCTTCATCACATGCATTCAACGCTTATTGAAGTTCACCAGTGCCTCGCCCTTGCACTATCATATCGTCAGCAGATAGCAACACTGGTGTCTTGGCATATACACCCCTTTCTCCTACTTTTTATTTATTTTTTGTTAAAAGGACTAATTGTAAAATGCGGCACCCACGGTCACCACGGCTTCAACTGCAAGTGTGAGGCATTACTACAAACTACTGAGGGGACATCTTTTCCTATCTGCCTATTAATTCTTTGCGTTATTCTCTCTGTATACATTGAAAAATACCGATGACAACGGATATTTTTGCCTGACCCCCTTAACGACTATAAACGCCCGGGATTGTCCGGTTGCTATTATTGTTCGAAACGTGTTATTTCTTTACAACTCTTCTAGTAACTTCACACAGCTTCTCTTAAAACCCTCCTCCAACATGGTTTGATACAACTTTGTCCACCATATTATAAGCCACTTGCCTGAAACTACTAAAAGACTTGCCACACACCCTTTCTCCGCAATATCGATGCTTGCACAACCCAATCTAATTTTAAAAAAATATGATAATTTAGCCTATATCCCTTTCTAAGTCCGTACTGCTATTTTCCTATTTTCTCATTTAACTCTAGGAAACTCTGATCTCTACTCCTAAATATCTGCATAATAGCGTGTTGACCGACAAAGAAACAAAGATAGTGCCTGTAAATCATATAGCAAAAAGAAATGTAGCGGACCACTAGCATAGCACGTTTCGCTAATTGTGAATTCATCATTTACCACACTTACAGTGAACTCTACGATTAGTTCGTTTATTTATTAAATAAAGTGCATTTTTCGATGTAGATATGTAACATATATAATTATATACACATAGGGATGTTGATTCTTACATGTGTAGATTTATGTAGATACACATACATATGTTTGTATAAAGATATGTATACATATATGTATGTATATATATATATATATATATATATATATATATATATTTTTTTTTTTTTTTTTTTTTTTTCTGTGTTAGCTACACACGACACACCTCTGATTGCCGATACAGCCACGCAGATGCATAACGCAGTAATCATCATATACTTTTCAGGTCAGCTGAAGGTGGTCCAGTGATTGCCTCTCAAAATCTTCATCTTCTACGACCAACTGGGTCCATTCGAGGGAGTGGTACAATTTCGTAAGAATGCTCCTTTCATATGTGTTAGCTATGCAGTATACACAATACCTAGCCCACACCACTACGCAGATCACAAACTAATGATGATTTCATATTTTTCAGCTGCGGGTAGTCCAGAAATTATGCAAGGAAATTTCGACAAAAAAAGGCGTCCAATTAATTGTAGAATTTTAGTTTAAAAAATGCAGCGACTTAGAACTTCAGAGCCGGAGTGAAGGGTGAGAACCAATGGTGAGTCTTCTCGGTGCCGATCCTTACTTACCTTTACTTACTCAGGGCCTTACTTTTTTACTAGTCTTCCAGACGCAAGTGAGTCACCCGTTGGGAAAAAAATGACCTTAACTTATATTGTCCGGAACACAGGCATACCCTATGTCTATATACTGCGTGATACTACGTGCCCACTTTTCGCTCGCCAGCGAAAACACGAGGTACGCTGGCAAAAAACGTAGTGGCTGCCGTTAGGGAATATACTGAAAACATATATATATATATATATAGTTGGCAAATTATTTTCAATATAATACATTATGTTACACGCATCACGATGGATTAGCTAAGCCAATATGCTTAGTGGGCGCGTATTGTGGCTGTCACGTGTCCGTTTAGATGAGGTCAGGCCGACACCACCTCAGAAGTGTGCCCCGAACGGAGGCAGCGTTTCCACGTTGTATATTAAGATTCAGACGTTGTTTGAAAAAGGACGACGACCTGTTATCACCGGATGACAGGTTTATCAAG
The DNA here is from genome assembly GCA_003439945.1 of Dermanyssus gallinae. Classification (NCBI taxonomy): domain Eukaryota; kingdom Metazoa; phylum Arthropoda; class Arachnida; order Mesostigmata; family Dermanyssidae; genus Dermanyssus; species Dermanyssus gallinae. The sequence goes on along the minus strand of QVRM01000618.1, from coordinate 36,520 downwards.
GTGCCGACTGTGCGGATCAGCTGTTTGGTCCGAACGCCAGGAGCACCCAGGGTTTCAAACATTTCATATACTGAAATGTAGGCAGAACGCCGAGGAGCGTGCAACAGCCCACTACGACGCTGCGGAGGAGACCTTATGATGGACGAAACAGACTGGCATCGCACTGAAAGCGGCGCCAGGTCTGCCAGCAGTTTACAAAGTGAAAGCGACAAGGCCAATGCTGTGCAGGGCGAACACGCAGTAGCAGATACGAATCTGGTCACAGTGGTTTGGTGGACAGGCGGTGCACAGCGGTATGGTGGAAAGCGCCCCTACTTGTGGGGGCAAAAGACTGACCGACTGAAAACACAATCCAATATTTGACCGGGGTCTGCGAGGCAGCAAGCAGCTCGATAGGCTAAGGGGAATAGACGTCATCCGTCAAGGTTCTAGTGGAAGTCAAACATTGGGGAGTTCCGAAAGGCATGCGTGCGAGCTAACCAGATATACGCCCGCGCCCGTTCCTGGACAGCCAGGCAGGCTTGTCGGGGCGAGAATGACTACCTACTAGTAGAGGCTTTGACAAAAGTGGAGGCTCTGCTATAGTGCAGACCGCGCGTGAACTAGATTGCCCATAGCCAGAATCAAGGCGTACGCATAAAGGCAGCTTATAGACTTCGTAGAGATGAACCCCTGGGGCCCGTCTTATTGGGTCGTTATAAGCAAAAACCGCCTGAACGACCCTGGACGTTCACCGGAAGTCATGAGAGACGTCGTTGCGGATCGTTTGAAATACCAGCTACTGAGAGCGGGCAAGCAAATACAGGTCTCTTTCGAAAAGGTTCCCGACGTAACGCCCGATGTGGTAGAGTAGGCCCAGGAACGCCTGGAGCCGGGTGACCGGAAATATTTAAGCAGTTTGTGAACAGGCTGCTAAATAGCCGACGTTTCCTGGGGCGTAGAGGAAGGCGGCCTAAGTCTGGTGGGAAGACAGGCTTATCGGCGTAACCGCCCTATATGTCTTTTTAACACAAAGGGAAACGTACTAGCAAATATAATTTGTCGCCAACTCAACGAAAATCTCGAGAGTCGGGGGACAGGTCGTATAGGGTTATCGCTGAAACGTCGCAGAACTTCATTTTAAGCTCGGCTTTGCGGAACACAGCGTGCGACAGCGTCCTAGATGTCAATGATTGACCTAAAGAGAGTACTATTACGGGTTTCGGAAAGGGTTTTAAAAACAACGAGTTTCTGGAGGAGAGTTTTGAGAGAACCTGGGTGAAGTGATTGGAACATATTTACAGGAATAACACAGTTCGAATATAATAGCATCCGGATTATCCAAATAAATTGTAGTCGTTAAGGGGGGCAGACAATTGGTGGTGATTTGGTTATATAGGGAAAATAGCGCAAAAGAATAACAGCACGGGGCTAGGATAACAGATTGCTATATCAAGATATATCAAGACTACACTGCTGCTGCTGCTTGCTGACAATATGGTAGTGTTAGAGCCGAGCACTAGTGACGTTCGGAAAATTGTGAAGGCAAATCGAGAAGCAGCGAAGAAACTGGGCATGGTATTTAATGAAAAAAAATGCAATTTTTGAATTAATTACGTACGTTGTCTGCTAGCCGCCTCCGTGAGTGGACGTGTTTCTACTTGCTCTCCGTAATTGCTTGATTTTTGTGATATTTGTGACGATATTAGTCCTCTTTTGTCACTGCATATGGCAACAAAGAGAACTGGTACAATGGCAAACCTATCGACCCAAGCCGACTTGCCAACAAAGCTTCAGAAAGTCAGTAAAACGTGTCCAGTGTGTGGCAAAGACGCTACTGATCGTCGGTTCACCATGATACAATGTGTAAAGTGCTGTGGCTGGATTCACGTATCGAGATGCACCGACATGAAGGCTGCCGACTTGCAGAAAAAGGAAATTATAAACGTGTTTAAGTGTCGCATATGTGCTGACAGAGATGTGATTGATGAAGAAACTATGCAGCAAGATGAGACCGCTGCGACATCCAACGACAACAACGTCATGACTAAAATATTCTCTGAACTAAAGATACTTCGCCAAGAATCGCTTGAACTAAGGAAAGTTATTCTGCAAGTTGAGAAATTACGAATTGAAAACGCTGAATTGAAGAATCTCATTATTAGTTCTTCGAACAACAACGGCTGGAACGACGACAACAACAACAACAACAACAAACAAAGCCAAACTGCCAGTCATGCTGCTAAACCTCGTCACCCGCCGCCACAACAGCAAACAACGCCGCGGAGAGGGCAATCGCCTTTTCGGAGAAATGACCGAGTACGTTTTGCGCGACCAGAAAAGTCTCCCGTTAAGCTCGACAGAGAAAGACCAAATGGCAACAAACAGGGAAAGGCTGAGCAGAAGACATTACGTGTTGTCAAACAATCTTCATCGAACGAAAACATCCTGCCTAAGAAAAACATTTGATTCACAGCTGCCAAAGCAATGATTGTTTTGAGAGACACTGATGTTGACTGCAAAGGAATTCACGATCATCTGATGAAAAATAATATTATCGTTGATAGAGTCGTTGCACTGAAACAAACATTTTCTCACTACAAAACCTTTATTGCAGAAGGAAATTATGTCGCAATTGATTGTCTGTTTGATGAAAACTTGTGGGACAATGTAAGCTTAGTGAAAGGATACAACGGCAACCCCCACCCCCAGACGATAGATTGTAAAGTGTGTTGCAAAAAATTAGCAACTCATGTTTTTTTGCGATAATTTCGGCTTGGTTTATTTGAATGGCTTGGAATTTTAAGCGCATGATGTACATGACGAAACATGAGTATAGTGTTGATTTCATTGCAATCTCAAAATCGGTTCATACAAAAAATAAAAAAGTGTGAAAAACAGTGTTGCAAAATATTAGCAACAATAACATGCTAACAACACAGCTCTTGTTTGTGAAGGATAGTCGATACTACAGCTGATATTCGATCCCAGGGATCAAATGTCAGGAATATTGTCTAGCTAAATCAATCGTTATATAGCTGCAAAATATTCTACAGCTTAGTCGTTGTTCCGAACTAACGACGAATCTTATGTTTAAACCATGGGTCGTACAAAGGATCTTTCGGATAACGAAAAGACAAGAATTGAGGCATATGCTGAGCTCGGTCATACAGTAACTGCTATAGCAACCAGATTAGGACGGCATAAGAGCACCATCAGCAGGTTCTTACACCCTGGAGTGAACCAAAGGTGCAGATCTAACAGTGGGCGTAAGCCAGTTTTGACTATTCGAGATCGGCGAAGGATCATACATTTGGCTACTCATGACCAAATGTCTTCTTCCAGGATCAGGACTACTTTAGGAGTGCCAGTGCACCGATCCACAGTGTACCGAGTGTTAAGTTCTGACAAAAACGTGCGATACGCGAAAAGGAAGCTTCGACGCTCTTCCCTCTCTGGACGTTAATCTACCGACATTTCCAAATACCTGCTGAATTGTTTTTTCTACATAGCGTAGGTGAGCTGATCCTGTGAGGTTCTATCCAGGAACAATCTAAGGTTTGCAGCGCCACGCTTAATTTCAACCGGGTGGCCAGCCGCGGTGACAAAGGTTCCTATTTTCTTCTTCCTGCTAGTGAGGTGGAGTTATTCAGCTTTCTCAAGAGTAAATTCTGAGATCGTGTGCCTCCATCCAGGTTAGACCATTATCTAGCGCTACATCGGCTGCCTTCCGCAGGGCTTCCTTCGGATGACAGTTACAATAAAAGCTAGATCTTCGTCGTCGACCAAGGTCTTTACACTTTGTTTTTAGAACACTCTGTACTCTACCCTTAAACACGTGCATGGATATTTTTTTTTAGCTTTCCCGTAAGGCAATTGCCCGTGATTTTTTATGTCATGGCTAAGTTTACTCCACTCCGGCATTTACCTTGTTTAAATTGGAAACCATGCAAACTAATCTAAGAGTGGCCGGTCTGGGGTTCGAAACCAGTCCTCCCGAATGCAAGGCAAAGGCTTTGCCACTAAGCCACCTTGCTCGGTTCTTCTTCAATATTCAACACACTATGAGTGTAATTATGATTTGGCCGCCAATTTTGTAATGTCTTTTTATTTGCTGCCTTCCATGACAATGTTTTCTCAACAACGGCCAGGATCTCTATTAGGTCATCAATTATTTCATTGCTACCACGGCCACTGTGTCGTTTTTTCGTGTTATTGTTTATTTTTTGTTTGATTTCCTCGAGCATTATAACAGTTCTTAGTGTGTCAGGACTCGGCTCTTCTCCTTCTCCTCATTGAAAATGTTCTCCTTGATTTTCTTTAGCCTCTGCAGCACATCGGTAGTAATGCTTTTTCAGCAATTCTGCATGACTCAAGCCGTATCGCACTATGTCTTAGCGCTCTTGTTCTCCAGCTCCATCTCCGCTGTTAGCCGCGGTTTCACCTCGGAGGAGGCACAGCCTGCATATGGCCACACTCCTTGGCCGAATTCACCACATTATAGGTTCTGTTTGAAATAAACACACGCTTTACTGTAGTACATATGTTTTGGTTTGCGAAATAAACAAACAAGCTAATATGTGTTGGTTTGGTGCTTTCCGTGGAAAATTTTGAGACTATCGACACTTAACTATTATCTTCGGATGCTCCATCACTTCCTTTATCGACTTAAAAACAAGCAAATGCGCTTCTTTCTAATAATTTACTCAAAAGCACGGTACTTCAGGATACTAGTTTCAACACGTCCGCACTGTTCCATGCAAGAATGACAATATATAGGTTGTGAAATAAGTTTGTTACGTTTTATGTTACTTTTATTTTACAATATTTTATTTGTTTGGTTAATTGGCACAATAGATATACGCATTTGAAAAAGCTCTTTCCGGTCTACAAAGCTATGTTATTTCGTTTTGAATAATTTACATTTATATTATTTTTGACAAGAATATTTTTGATTCGGCGAAGAACGGGTTAAGGCGTCTGGCTGACGGTGGCTAAACGACTCGTGAATTGGAGAAAATGGACTACAGTGCGACGACAGTCTCCAAGCACTTTTAATCAATTGGTTTTACTTAAAAACTTGGAGCTTGGGCGCATCATAAGCTCAACAAAGAAAACGAAGAAAAACGCCTTTAAATTGCGGCTCAACATCTCGCCCGTCACCGAGCAATATGCAGGCAGAGACAACGTTTTTTGTACCGAATTGTCACGGGAGGTAAGAAATGATGCCTATACGTCAATATGAAGCAAAGAAGGAGTGAGTGGCTTCAGAAGATACGCCGAAACCGAGAAGCATTCAGGATATCCACCCGTACAAGTCTATGGTCTGCGTTGGTGGCATTGAGCATGTATGGCGCATTGAGAAGTATTCAAAAAGTACACCGCGTTCAACAAGGGGCTTTTTCTAAAAAACTCGACTGGGAGGTTCTTCAACACAGCAGTAACTATTTTGCCGATCAGATGCATAGAAGACTTAATTCGAGTTGCATAGACTAGGTGTCCGTTAGGTGGCTCAAAAGGAAAAGGTCGAGACTCGATAGATCAGACGACCGCCGCGCCCAAGGTTGTAGACCATCTCGGCCAATTCAGCAATTTGCGAAAGCCATTAAGAGCTAATTCCGTACCTGAAGAGCGTTGTGTGCTGGGGTACTACCGAGACTGGAAAACTCGTACCTTCTTTTGGGGAGGTTTCGGGAATCCATGATGCACATGCGCCACTAGCTGCCTGCGTGACTAGTGTGAGACTCGCAAACCCACTAAACCCGGATTCCTCCCCCCCCCCCCCCAGGCATGGTATTACTTTGGCATTACTTCGAAGCCGTCTCTGCCGTTTTCCTTCAATCAGCTCTATCCCTGACTATCATTCCGCATGCCTACCTGCGGTTGGATAGGGAGATACCATTTTGTAATCCGTCCTGTGGGGGGTGCGTCGAGACTATGAGGGCCTGGCTGCTTCCCACCCCCTCGCCCCTCCCTCGGCTCCTCGTCTCGACCACTCTCTCGAGAGACCCGCTCAAACCTATCCCGCCTGGCCGTTTCCTTGGCTGTCCCGAGTGTCAACACGGCGTCGAACAAGTTCGTCGCCTCCCTCTTTGCCTCCACCGAAGTCATCATATGGGCGACCACCTCCTTGATAGGTCGGCCTCTCGGCAAACTCGTACTAGTCTCCGTTCAATCGTGGGGGTGGTGTACACTACAGGGTAGTATGTACGATTAACGTTCTATTATAAAGTGCAGTCTTTTCTAAAGCGTGTATTATGATGGACCGGTTCACAAATGGCGAGAAAGCAGACATGCATAGTATAGTAGACGGTAAAGCGTGCCGCACACCGATTGTACGCAGAACGTTTTTCAAATTAACGGATACCTGCCAGCACAACGTGTTCGCGACTACATCGTTTGCTTTACAAAACTGGATATTTTCACGGCCGTCAGTATGACGACCGCGACCATTAAGAAGCCCAGATACGGAGAAATACATTGCAGAACAAGTAGCCGCGCGTTCTTTCGCAAGCATTACACAGGTGACTAGAAGTGTCGGTGTGAATCGCTGTCTACGTGGTGCCAAATGAATAAGGATCACATCCGTAACGGTTGCAGTGAATTCCGTCCGCATGCACACCAGCGTCGCGTCTCCGTAAATGTCTGGGCTGACATAGTGGACAACTATCTTATCGAAAATTATATACTTCCCGACAAGCGAAATGGATCAATATACCACATATTTCTGAGCACAATATTACCAGAACTCTTGGCAAACGCTCCACATAGTATCCGGTCGTAGATGTGGTTCCAGCACGACGGTGACCCACCACACAATGCCCTTGAGGGTCGAAATTTATTGGATGAGGCCTTCACTAATCGTAGGAAAAGCGTCGGCATACAATCGATTTCTGGCAGGAGGACTGTGACGGCCTACAAGAGGGTTCAGTCTCTGCGCCCTAATCTCCAAAATTAAAAACTGGCTGGACCGGTGCGGGGGGGGGGGGGAGAGGGGTAAACTCACGTTTTACACGACTCAGACGCTGACAGGCCACGGCGGCGATAGACCGAGGGACACCTCAGATGACACTGCTTTGTGGTGTTCATCATGGGCGGAGCAGCACACACTTCTTATGAATACACCGGAGCTACGGGGGGGGGGGGGGGTGTTCCACCCATTAGGAGCAGTAGACTCACCCTCGATGACTAATGCGATGCGCAACCATTCAGGACGGGGGACGGGGATACGACTGGTTTTTGTGGATTAGAGCCCCATACTATCGGCCCACGCTACTTACAGAAAGCTTTTCCGCATAGGTGGCCGCATAGTGTGCAACCGCATTTTCCAGCCGGGCCACCGTGTATACTGCACCAAACTCATCTAAAATACGGTACAGCCCCAAACACCTACCCACTCGCGCAACTGCTAACAGGGTACAGCGATACCTACATCGGATCAGTAAAGCCACACATTGGCTGAAGCGGCGAGGAGACCCTTTTCAGGATAGGGAAGGCTTCAGGCACTAAGTGCATCTACTGCGGTGATGGACCGAACGCCACTCCCAGATCATACAGCTCTTAGCTGTCTAGCATAGGGCTAGCAGCACGCTCCTCTACCACTTTTAATGAACACGGGGGCAGGGTGTCCCAAGCGACCTGATACGATGCGCAAGCGGCCCCTAGTCAGGACGGGAGACGGAGCCCCACACAGCCCACCGGCCCACGCTGTTAGAGAGCTTCTCCGCATTCGTGACCGTGTGTGCAACCGCGTTTTCCAGTTAGTCCTTTAAAAAAGATCCCTCTTGCGCAACTGGGTACAGCTATACCTACACCGCCTTGGTAAAGTTGACCCTTCCGACCCCTTACCGTATATGCAAATCAGGAGAGGTTTATAGTGTAGATCACTAGTACGAACGTTGTTTTTCAATACTGAGCGTAAGCTTCTGTCTTTGAACTTAAGACTGCGACGTTTTCTAACATGCCAAGTCCTTGTAGAGATGCTTCTCAAGAATCGTGAAACATGATTTATGGTAAGGAGATTCGCATAATGTGTCTCTGAGGCGAAAATAACCGCCGCATAGAATCAAGCAGCTTTAATGGCAAAATAAAATAACCAGGTAAATAATCTCTAAGAATATAGTAAGGCGGCTACCCCCGACAGAAGACGCAGCGAAGGATTAAATTTAAGTGGTTTTGTAAGTCCCACACTAACGTGGATTTTACGACGACGCCCAGTGTACATCATTAATGTTACTTGTTAATCTCTATAAAAAACTCTGAACAGTTTCTATAAATGCTCTATATACGTTTGTTTTAATAGATATTCTCTGCTTATATATTAGAAGAGGCAACATTCTACATTAGTCAATATTATATTGCAAATATTAACAAATCCAGGCGACAACACATGTGAGCCTTGTATATATATATGTATATATATGCGATTCGGCAAAGTGCAGTCGTGTTTTCGTTGGCTCCCATAAAATTGACTGATAAATGAGGTTTGACTTCGAACTTTGTAGTGATAAGTGTGTGTACTGAGTACTCTATTGGTGAATAGTGCACGCTGGAAAGCACTTGAGTTAAATGTATAAGGGATCGGATCCCTTTCAGGCTCTCTGACTGTGCACTTTTAGGAAGACTGTGTTTAATTTGCTGGCGTCATCGCAGAATATAGTTGCTGCGGAAGACGTTATAGCTTACGGACCCACGTAACCCAGCAGGTTGCCGTAGCCTAGTGGCAGAGTCAGCGACTACCACGCAGCAGCACCGGGTTCAATTCCCGCGTCTATTATATATTTATTTTCTTCTGTTTTAAATTTTAAGTTTAATTATATTCTTTGTCTTTTTGTTAGTGCAGTTTCGTGTTTTGTGATACGCACATTGCGGCATAAGCATGCCGAAGTTAGTGATATCCGGTCAAATTAAGCCACCTAATTCGCTGGACATATCACGACTGAGGGCCGCCACCGCCAGTGTTGAGAACAAGACGACAAAAGCAGACGACATTACGGCACAAACGGCCGCATTGCCCATGCCTGAGAGTGAGATGGAGTGCACTGCCACCGGCAACGACGACGGGAGTGATGCGTTGACACATGGTCGCGTTCGCTGCAAGCGGCGCAGGCAATCTGATATGGCAGGGACAACAAGTGCACCACACGGGCTAGTGGACTCCGAGGGATTCACCAAAGTGGTTTCGCGGAAAGAAAGAGTCATCATTTCACGCGAGCAACCACAACTTAATAAGTTTCGAGGTGACATCGAAGCAGGGACCGTCAATTTGTTCAAGGTTACGTTTCGACGACAACCAACTGGCGGTCTGATAATGTGTTATTTTGCAAAGGTTCAATGTTTAACATTTTCAAGGAGATCTACGCGGTGTCACCAGGCTGCAAAATCGCTAGTGATACTCAGACAATTGCGGTCTGAGTAAAATACTTAAAAAATGTAGATACGCTACTTCAAGTGTCAAGACTAGGATATTGCCCCGTATCGGCTGCCTGCTCGGCCGGACCTCATTTACTACGAGAATTGAGGGAGTCAGCCCAATGTTCACCGAAGGCGAGATCGCCCACGAACTGGCAGAACACGGAGTTAAGCGACGACGCGGTCATCGGTGAAGCTATCCAGTGTCGCTCGGCTTCTGTCCAAGAGGGCCCGTCTTCCGAGATACGGGGTCCCACCTACGCTATGTGGTCAGGGGGATTTCACCAGCAGCGGGGGCTGATCCACAGGTCGTTCTACCCAACCCAAAACGCATACCGAAGATTCAGAGGAAGAAACGCTCCCACCGTTCGAAAATAACCCCAAGAACAAGTAAGTCTCGCCAGAGCGCCGATACCGGTTCGTCGCTCTCGGGACTGGCTGATCTCCTGCAGGGAATTGGACCAGAATTATCTGCCGTGTTAAGGTCTTTAGAGGAAGGTTGCAACTTCTCATAGGACTGCTTTCCGTGGTGGGTAAGTTAAAAGGTCTCGCCTTGTAATGACAGACCACAACGACACCACGCCTAACCGCGGGCCCGCCAGCCCGCGGTCCGGGCAGTCGGACCCCAAGCGGGCTTTAGTTTACACGAAGAGGTCTACGTCAACATATAACGACTAGGCACGAAGGGGTTGCCTATAACATGAACGACGAGTCACAGCCCTCGAACTCTCGATTTACCGCTAATAGGTCATCCGGCGTTATTCAAGATGTCACTTGCCGCTGACGGTTGGTCCGCATTTTGCCAAAATCAGTACGTAGGCAAGTAGCCGAAAAGTTCACCAAGGTCCTGTGCTCAGTCGCAGAGAACAATGACGTCACGGCCTGGCTTTCCCTGTTCTCCTTCGCGCCCGTTGTCCTCCTCCTCCCTGATGGTGGGAAGGATGACCGGTCATTGGCGGTTATCGTCCGGAAGAACCTTCGCGACTTTGCTCAGAAGAGACGGTTTGACGATGGCAGTAGCCCTCCTTCAAACCTACGTCTCTGGCAGCGGACAGTTGACACCGTCCGGCTAGCCATTACCAAACTCTCGGAAGACGATGCTTCTTTGACGGCCAGGGTCTTAATCTTAGAAGACACGCTGGCACAGAAGCCTAGCGAAACGGCTTTGCTGTGGGATAAACAACCCCCCGCCCCTTCACCTCTGTCCTGGCCTCCTCACGTGCCCTTGCCATCAACCACATCAGCCGACAATGTTTGGTCTGCCATAAAAACGTTTTCGCAAAGCTCAGCCGCGGGCCTAGATTTCATTAGACCACGGCTCTTACGCTGTCCCCCTGGCCCAAGTCGTTGATCTTTTTTGCTGGGGTTCGCCGCTCCCCGAATGGGGACCGCTCATCTTTGGTGCCCGTTTGTTTGCCCTTAAGAAGAAATATGGCAGCGTAAGGCCCATCGCATGTTCATCTGCAATCCGGAGGCTGGCGGCAAAGATTGGCATCTTTGAGAGAAAGGCAGACAACTCACATGCTCTTGGTGTCCATCAGCTTGGGTTTGCGACACCGGCAGGATGCGAAACCGCAGTGCACTCGACTCGGACCTTCCTGGAGTCACGCTCTGAAGCAACCGTTGTAGTCAAGCTTGACTTTAGAAACGCCTTTAACAGTATTCGGAGGGACCATTTATAGAGAGCGGTAAAAGCCAATGCCTCGAGTATGTTCCACCAGGTGGACCTAGCTTATACAGAGCCTTCCTGCCTTCTCCTGCCGCATGATGTCATAATGTCGCAAACTGGGGTGCAGCAGGGCGACCCATTGCCCCCCCCTGTTCTGCGTGGCTGTCAAGGAGTTGGTCGACTCTCTTAAGTGCCGTCTAAACGTATGGTACTTGGACGACGGTGTTCTGGGTGGCGCCTTCGATGCGGTACTAAGGGACATCCACCGAGTCATTAAGTTTGTTGAGCGGAGTGGCCTGGCCCTAAACCCTGCAAAATGTGAGGTCCACGCTGTAGGAGGTGCTCTTGTCTCCTAAGTGCTAGAGGCGCTCTCAGGGTGCAATTTTGTCGGCACGGATTTAGGGTTGCTAGGCGTCCCCCTATTCCCGCAAGGAGTTCTGGATGTCCTCGAGAGATGGCTGGTGAAGCTAGAAAATGCATTGTCACGCATTCACTTAGTAGGTTCTCACCGAGGCCTTTATCTTCTAAGAGTATCATTTTCGGCCCTTCGTCTCAACTACTTGTTTCGAGGGGCAGACTGTTTGCAAGCTTCAGGAACCCTTGAACGACTCAACGATTGCGTGATGTCTTCATTAGAGGCGTTGCTAAACCTCAGCCTATCCGATCGTGCGCGCCAACAAGCTCTACTCCCCATTCTTTGTGGCGGCCTAGGGGTACCTAATGCGACTGTCTTATCGGAGACAGCTCTGGCAGCTTCCCTCCATAGGTATATGCAACAGGCAAGAACCCTGCTTGATTCTGTTGCTCTCACGAACTTAGAAGCTCGATTGGATACAAGCCACTGCAGAGCAGTTGCCCTGTGCGGCCACGAGCCCGCCGAGGCTGGGCACCAGAGAGAATGGTCAGCAAGTCTATATGAGCAAAGAGTCGAAAACCTCATTGCGGAATGCGCCACGGACGTTGATAAGGCCAGGCGGCGCGCCGTCTCCTTCAAGGGGGCGGGCGCATGGCTCTACGACTTACCCTGTGCTCAGATCGGGACCCTGTTAGATGGCGAGTCGGTGAGGATCGCGGTCGGACTTCGTTTAGGGACAAACTTTGTGTACATTCAAGCCTGCGTCTGCGGAAACGTCGTCCAGCCAGATGGGCGCCACGGGCTGTCTTGTATTGTCAGCGCAGGTAGGCGAGCAAGACACCTAGCCTTAAACGAAACTTTTAGCAGAGCTCTACGATCCAGTAGTCTACCGTGCGTCCTGGAGCCCGTCTAGGACTAGGCAGAGAGGGCGGGAAGAGACCTGACGGTCTAACCTTAACTCCGTTCGAGCGCAGATGCATGCTAGTGTGGGACGCGACAGTTACTGACTCGTTAGCCCCTTCAATGGTCAGTGCTGGCGCGACTCGGGCTGGTCGTGCATCGGCTCTCGTCGAGGCAGACAAGGTTAGAAAATACCAGAACATCGGTTACCCGTACGAGTTTCACCCACTTGCCTTCGAGACCCTTGGCGGACCGGTTCCATCTACTCGCAGTTTGCTACAGAAGGTCGGGAAGCGGCTAATTCTAGCCAGCGGAGATAAGCGACCGGGTGATTTGCTCAGACAGCGTCTGCCGCTGGATTTGCAACGGGTCAATGTGGCCTCGGTTCGAGGAACCCTCCAGAAATGGCTGGTCCCTACACTGGACCCTCCGTAATAGTGCACACGTTCGCAGAAACCCAAATGTCATGATCCGACCGTGACTGATTGATTACATCGAAATGTATATATATATATATATATATATATATAATTTATCCAATGTAATGTATATATATAAAGTGCGTTGCAAAAAATTAGCATTTCATGTTTTTTGGTTATAATTTCGGCTTGATTTATTTGAACGTTTTGAGGGCATGATGAATATGACGAAACACGAGTATGTTGTTAATTTCGTCTCAATCTCACAATCAATTCATAGAAAAAAATAAAAAAGGGTGGAAAAACAGTGTTGCAAAATATTAGCAACAATAACATGCTAACAACACAGCTCTTGTTTGTAAAGGATAGTCGATGCTACAGCTGATATTCGATCCCTGTCAAACGTCAGGAATATTGTCCAGCTAAATCAATCATTCTATAGCTGCAAAATATTCTACAGCTCAGTCGTTGTGCCGAACTAACAGCGACGCGTATGTTTAAACCATGGGTCGTACAAAGGATCTCTCGGACAACGAAAAGACAAGAATTATTATTATTATGGTTTATTAACACCCAGGTTGGGTAAATTTTAAATAAGTACATTAGTCTCAATCAGTGGTTTTTCTGCGTCACCGGATCTTCCCTCATCTTGCGAGTTCAGCTATTGATTGCACTGCTGGACATGCTGCGGCGTGGTATCTATCACAATGGCCCAAGCATCTCGCGCACCTACAACACTCCTGAGGATTGTGGAATTCTTAGGTGCTGCATAACATGTGATGAAACCCGTGGGCTGCAAATGCCGTAGTTAGATGCCTATTCTTACATCCGACTGCTTGCTAGGTTGTACTCCTCATCGCTATCGTCGTGTATATTCCTATGTCTACATCCTTTAATTTTTCCCCCCACTTCATAGTGTAGGCCACGAAGGCCGTCGTCTTAGGTAAACCCCGTTTTACTTGTAATTCCTGTGTCATTAGAATCCCCCCCTTCTAATATATGAACTAATCTATTCCTGCAAGAGTTTGCTAACCCCAAAACCCGCTTCATGAAGAAAAATCGAACTCTATCTAGTAACTGTAGATCTGCCTCTCCTAATTTCTGCCATATAAGTGATACATCAAATGTTGCTATTGGTTCTATTTTAATCTTGAAAAGGGCGGACGCGGTATGTATTGACAACATTTGCGGGTTTTTAATTGCTGCTGCCGCTCGAATGGCTTTTCCTACTCTGCTTTCAATATGTTTTCGAAAGCTGCTACCATTTGATGTTATAGTAACCCTTAAATAGGTAAAATTATTTACAAAATTTACAGTATTACCCCTGGCTCGAAAAACATCGTCTTTCGCCAGTCGACCTCCTCTTCGAAATATTACCGCTACTGTCTTTTGCCAGTTAATACTAAGTCCCATCTCGTCCATATAATCGATTAGCCGTTCCAGTCCCTGCTTAACCCTAAATAAACTCTTGCCATAGATCGCAATGTCATCTGCATACATTAATGTATTTGCCCACTCTCGAGCCCACCCCTGCCTCACCCGGTTAGGAAGCCCTCCCAATAGTACCGAAAAAAGCTACGGGCTAAGTCCGTCTCCTTGGGCCACGCCTGTAGTTTGCTTTACTTTTCCCACAATCCCTATACCGTTGTCGATGTATACTGTAGTCTCCCCAAGAATGGTACTTAAAAGTTTTAGTAAGCGATACGGAACTCCCTCCAAGGCTAACTTTTCTATAATCCTAATTCGTGGCGCTAAGTCAAAGGCAGCTTTAAGGTCTATAAATATTGCGTATAACGGTCTTCTAGGTTCTGATAGAGTTTCCCAAATTTCTGCTAGCAACTGGCGCAGGGCCGTATGGGTCGACTTCGACCTTCTGCACCCATGTTGTTCTTCTGGTATTGCGTTTCTGGTTTCGAGGTAATGCTCTAGTCTATCTGATATTATTTCCGAGAAAATTTTATAGGGGCAACTCTTAAGTGTTATGCCCCTCCAAGATATCGGCTCAGTTTCTATGCCTTTTCCTTTTGGTATGACAATCAAGGTATCCTCCTTCCACGCTTTTGGCACTTCTCCGTATTTTAGGCACTCGTTAAATAAAGCTTTCCAGCATGGTGCGAGTGCCAGCGTTTGCTTTAAATGCTCGTTTCGTATCATATCGTTCCCGGCAGCTTTGCCTCTAGGCGCCCTTTTAATTGCCCTGACAACGTCTTCGATTGTGACTGGTCGAATTACCCATTCCCGTGCAAGTTATGTTTCCTCGTCCCAACCCCCGTTGAATAATGTTATTTCCTTTGGGGTAGTATCGGCTCCCTGCAGCACACTAGCAAAGTGCTTAATTAATTAAAGACAAGAATTAAGGCATATGCTGAGCTCGGTCATACAGTTACTGCTATAGCAACCAGATTAGGACGGCATAAGAGCACCATCAGCAGGTTCTTACATCCTGGAGTGAACCAAAGGTGCAGAGATCTAACAGTGAGCGTAAGCCAGTTTTGACTATTCGAGATCGGCGTAGGATCATACAGTTGGCTACTCATGACCACATGTCTTCTTCCAGGATCAAGACTACTTTGGGAGTGCCAGTTCACCCTTCCACAGTGTACCGAGCGTTAAGTTCTGACGGTGGTGGCTCTGTGAAATATTGGGGCGCGTTTGGATATAATGGGAAGCCTGATCTAGTATCGAGTGTGGGCCTAAACAATTCCGACAAGTACCACCGTATCGTCGGTTCCCAGTTAGAAGCCCATTTCAGAAGAACTGGGGGACCTGACGCAGTTTTTCAACAAGTTAACGCCACGTTTCATACCTCGGCT
The DNA here is from genome assembly GCA_003439945.1 of Dermanyssus gallinae. Lineage (NCBI taxonomy): Eukaryota > Metazoa > Arthropoda > Arachnida > Mesostigmata > Dermanyssidae > Dermanyssus > Dermanyssus gallinae. The sequence goes on along the minus strand of QVRM01000618.1, from coordinate 20,974 downwards.
AGCACTATAGCCATTTTTCAAGAACAAGGAGTTAAAAGGAGATAATTTGTCGGACCTCAAAGAAGCTGTCCAGCAAGCATAGACCACTTTCGCACTTACAACAGCTTATTAACTCCATGAAAGACCGAGTTTACGATTTGATTCAGAAGAAAGGACAAAAAACCCGTTTTTAAAATAGAATATGTAGTATCAAATAAGTCATACAGCCCTGCTAAGAATCGAATACGCCGTAAGGCGTTATTGTTGCTAATATTTTGCAACACTGTTTTTTCACACTTGTTTATTTTTTGTATGAAGCGATTGTGTGATTGCAACGAAATTAACACCATACTCGTGTTTCGTCGTGTACATCATCAAGCCCTTAAAATTTCAAATCAAACCGAAATTATCACACAAAAACATGAGTTGCTAATTTTTTGCAACGCACTTTATATATATATATATATACATACATAGATCACGGGGCGAACCAAAGGTGATTTTTCTGAAACAACGAACGTGCTTACAGCAAAATGTCAAAATCTTTGCAACGGTTTCGACGGCGAGAACATTTTCGGAGTGATGTCTGCAATTCAAGCCCGCACTACACTGGAACACGACATGGCTACCAGGCTTATTCGTCTCGCGGTTCCCAATGGGAAAAGCAATGCGCTTTAGGGCGCAGGCAAAGAAGACACGCTCGGCAAACGCGTAAGAGTTTATGGAAATCTATGCAACAGAAATTATATGCATTTGTTTATGTATATATATATATATATATATATATATATAAATATATATATATAACATATATATATATATATATATATATATATATATCGTGCCTAGACTTATATTGACAAACTGGCCTATATATATATATATATATATATATATATATATATATATATATATATTGAAATCGAGGTAATTGTCGCCCTTTCATAAAATCTAATCATCATGCCATACGTTTTTGATATCTTATTTGCGTCTTAATGATATTAATGCCGTATGGTGTACGCCGGCATATGACATTTATATTTGTAATTTGACTCTAAAAGGAATGAATGCTGCTTTCAATGAGTCATTTAGGTGGTGTTAACTGGACTAGATTTTATGTGGACTGTCCAAATGGGAATTCCATGTACACCAAATTTGTTGTTTTATGTCGTAAGTTCCCGGGTATCCTAATGAGCTTAAAGGGCGAGCTGGACCTGCTAGGTACGGCGGCATTCCCCGAGACGATCGGCCCAGACGGGAGAACGACGCTCTAGGATAAGGCATGGATGCAGGCTAGCCTACCGGTCCAGCTGGGTATAATGGGTATTTGCTTGGCAACTGGCCTTGGCTTGCCCGCGCTTTGTTTGCTTCGTCACATAGCTGCACTTCTGCAGCGGTCACGACTACCCACCAACAAGACGCCGTTCGGATCGAGGACTCGCGTCCGAGAAGCCTTTTGAGGAACAGGTCACTAGGCAGAACGGGTGGGATCAAGTGGCCACTTTACCTACTTGACTTTTCTATTGTCGGCCTGCGAGTATATATTATATATATATATATATATATATATATATATATATATATATATATATATATATATTTACATTGCAATTCCTTAGTCTTTAGATTCTGCAATTTACAGCTCACGGCGCAGAAGCATCACGCGCTATTTCATCTACCACTAAATGTCCACTATGCGATGGTCGGTACACGCGACGTGGACTAACAAGGATATTCAAGCTGTTGTGGGACAAATCAGGTTGATTCGAATCGTACCAAACTTAGTAAGGAGACAAGTGGCTGAAGCTCTTACCAGTGTACTCTCAGCAGTCTCATCCGATAACGACGTCGAAGCATGGTATGGTCTTTTCTCTTTTGCACCCGTGGTCCTTCGTCTTCCCCGCGCCCGCAACGACGCTTCATCCCTCTCAGTCATAATACGCAACAATCTCAGACGTGATTGCCACCTCTCATGCCCGCGTTTCGACTCCTAAAACATTCAGGAATGATACGATGCGGCAGTCCATTATTAAACTCTTCGAAGGAGATTTTTCTGGCGCCGCCAGACTTATCGTTTCCACAGATGCAATAACGCCCGGCATTGACCGTATAGAAGCTTTGCAAAGGCTGTAGACATTCTTCTTTGGGGCAACCCCCATTCTTGCCTTCAACCGTTGATATTCGGCGCAAGACTATTTGCCCTGAAGAAGGACGGATCGGTACGTCCGATTGCTTGTTCGTCTACGCTACGCAGGCTCGCCACAAAAATCGGATGTAACCACAACAAGGCCGTTATTTCTGTCTTATTTCAACTGGTGCACATCAGTTGGGATTTGCGACGCCGGGCGGGACCGAGGTAGCCATTCATGCAACTCGTTCTTTTCTCGATTCTCGCGAACGTTCAGGGTTCTTGTGAAGCTCGATTTTAGAAACGCTTTTAACAGTATGAGACGCGATCATCTGATGAAGGTCCTTGCATCCCACGCCCCTCATCTATTGCACCACCGGGCTGGCTTATCGGCACCCTTCCCATCTGGTCCTGCCTGAGCATGTTATTTCGTCCGCCACCGGACTGCAGCAGGGGGACCCCTTAGCACCACCTCTGTTTTGTCTGGGTAATAAGGATCTGGTAGATTCCTTCAAAAGCCCGCTGAACCTCTGGTACATTGACGATGACCTACTAGGAGGAAACGTTCATACAGTAGCGGAGGATATTCGACGGGTCCTTAACTTTGGTGTAATATCTGGGCTGGAGCTAAACCCTGCCAAATGTGAAGTATGCACCCTGGGCTCTACCGGTGAGGCTTCCCCAGATATACAGTTACTTCGAGACCTCCTGTCCGGCTGCAAGGTGACTGCCAAGGACTATCTGGAGCTACTCGGTGTACCCCTTTATCCCGGAGGGCTTACAGCAGCAATCGAGCGCTGGATATTAAAGCTGGAAAATGCCGCCGCTCGCCTTCCTCTTCTAGGAGCCCATTGGGGACTCTTCTTACTCAGGTTTTCTTTCTCTTCCTTGCAAGCGCTCAACGAGTTAACACTGTCTACCCTCGAGGCTCTGCTCAACACATCTTTACCACTAGCGCACGGCAACAGGCATTACTGCCCGTCTCTCAAGGAGGCCTCGGGGTTCCGAACTTACAGACCTTGGCCTGTCCTGCCATAGTCTCCTCCATGCTAAGCGCAGAAAACAGGGCAACCCCCCTTTTAGATACAGCAGGAGTTGGCCAGTTTAGAAGCCGCTTAGCCATTGAGGCCCGGTGCGGTGGCAGGCCTGACAACATACTATCTCAACATGACTCGAGTGCCCCTTTGCACGCTGAAGTACAACGATGGCTCTTTAATGAAGCTGCCGACGACACAACCAGAGCTCGCCTAAACGCAGTTTCCGCCAAGGATTCAGGCGCCTGGTTACACACGCTTCCCAGTGCACCCATAGGCACCCTTCTTGACGACGAGACGATTCGTATAGCAGTAGGCCTACGACTGGGGACAGACCTGGTTAGCCCCCATCGGTGTCATTGTGGTCACCCCGTCGAAAAACTGGGACATCACGGCCTGTCGTGTATCATCAGCGCAGGCCGAGAGTCTACTAGGTCCTTGATACCCAGACAAAACAGGGGTGGTGCTAAGGGGTCTCCCTGCTGCAGTCCGGTGGCGGACGAAATCACATGCTCAGGCAGAACCAGGTGGGAAGGATGCCGGTATGCCAGCCCGACGTGGTGTAATAGATGAGGGGCGTGGGATGCAACGACCTTCATCAGGTGATCGCGTCTCATACTGTTAAAAGCGTTTCTAAAATCAAGCTTTACAAACACCCCTGGAGGTTCGCGCGAATTGAGAAAGGCACTAGTTGCGTGAATGGCTACCTCGGTCTCACCTGGCGTCGCAAATCCCAACTGATGTGCACCAATTGCGTGAGAAATAACGGCTTTGTTGTGCTTGCATACGATTTTTGCGTCGAGCCTGTGTAGTGTAGACGAACACGCAATTGGACGTACCGATCCGTCCTTTTTCATAAGAGCAAATAGTCTTGCGCCAAATATCAACGGTTGGAGGCAAGAAGGGGGGTTGCCCCAAAGTAGAATGTCTACAACCTTTGCCAATGCGGAAAGCAAATTAGCGGCAACGTCTTCGAGGGACTGGGAAAGAAGGTCCATTAACAGCCGCGGCCTCATGAAGTCTAGCCCTGCGGCGGAGCTCTTGGAGAAGCTCTTAATAGCCACCTGAATATCCTCCTTTAATGTGACATAGGGCATAGGGGTTCTGATTAATGTCGGCCATTCTAGGTTCTCGGGAGGCAATGGGTGTTGCTCTTGCAAGGCCTCTATACGGTCAATGCCAGGCGTTATCGTATCTGTAGACGCGATAAGTCTGGCGGCGCCAGAAACATCTCCTTCGGATAGTTTAATAATGGACTGGCGCACGGTATCCTTCCAGAATGGTTCGGGAGCCGATACGCGAGAATGGGGAGTGGCAATCACGTCTGACAGGCGCATATCTCGGAAGAAATCGCGAAGATTGTTGCGTATTATGACTGAGAGGGATGAAGCGTCGTTGCGGGCGCGGGGGAGTCGAAGGACGACGGGAGCAAAAGAGAAAAGACTATACCATGCTTCGACGTCGTTATCAGATGAAACTGCTGTGAGTACACAGGTAAGAGCTTCAGCCACTTGTCTCCTGACTGATTTTGGTACGATTCGAATCAGCCTAATTCGCCCCATAACAGCTTAAATATCCTCCAAGATTTGTGTCGGTTGCAAACGGGGGGGCTCAGAGGTTGGGGGGGTAGTGTTAGTGGCGGTCGAGTGTTTAGCTGATATATGTCTTGTTAGGCCACGCCGCGTGTACCGACCGTCGCATAGTGGGCATTTAATAGTAGATGGAGTAGCGCTTGACGCTTCTCCGCCTTGAGCTGAGTGATTATAGTCATTCATGGTTGTAAGATTCGTCGTAGGTTGTCCACTAACGGTAGCAGCTGTAACAGCGGCTCCAAAAGCTCTAATAAAGCCTTGAATTTGGCCGATATCTCTGGGCTTAACCCTGTAAGAATTTGGGACAGTCCGAGAGAGGTGCTTTTGAAGCACGGCACAGCCGGAGTCGCCTTACGTGTACGCCTGACGGGTGTTTTGATTCGGCGTTGTCTTAAAACAGGCGACTTGCGGCGTGACCGCGCTGACGATCTTCCGCCTTTTTTGGTGGGGATTGATATGGGCGCCGGGAGTAGCAGCTGTGGTGTAGGGTCGTTGTGTGACTGAGATATTCCGCGGACGACGCTAGCGTAAGAAGGTTGTTTTGGAATCTGAGATGTGCTGTCTGCAGACAGGGCTGATGTGGGAGACACATCGGTGATCTCGGCCGCCGGGTGCAGCACCTTCACCTGTTCTATATATATATATATATATATATATGTGTGTCTTTGCCGTCGCAATTTAGACTACATTAGGCTAAAAACTGTTTCATCCGACGCCGCACACTTTTTAGGCTATGGACGGGAAACGCAATCTGCGTTACCAGATGTACCATTAGTAGCTACAAGAGGAGGAAGGGCAGGATCAGAAAATCCTTGGGTCAATCGACGACGAAATCTCCTTGAAAGGGTGAGCAAAAGAATTTCACTAACGGCATATGTAGTGTTGAGTCAGTCCATATATTAAATTGCGGTGTTTGTTCTTTGGTTCGATGATGCGATGTTTGTAACTAAATGTTTCGTCTAACTTGACGAGCTGCTTACTTCACTAGCCGATTACATAGCTTTAAAACATCTATTCCAAAGCGCGTTAGTCATCTAGTTAGGCGTCGGTTAGCCAGTAATTAATCGTTCCACAATGTTTATGCCTGACAAGGTAATTTGATATACATAACTAAATCTTACCACTCATTATACATTTTAGTATTTCTGCTGGGGCATTGGATATATGCTGTCCATCGTACGTGTAAAAGTGCTCCGTTTTGCTAGCAGAGGTTCCATTAATATATTTAACTTAGTGCCAATGATGTTTAGGACTGGGCAAAACTTTAAAAGATCAGACTATATTAACTCGACGGGAACACAGTGCATCGAAAGATTTCTTATAAACCGCACGTGTAAACAAAAAGCTTTATTTCACCATTGTAGCGACAAAATGCTTAGTTTCACTATGCATTTAAATAACAGTCTATATTAACTTTTAAGGGACCACAACGCACCGAAAGATGTGTTATAAATCGCATGTGTAAACAAAATGTTATCTCTGGAAAACAAAATGTTATATCTGGAAGTGCTCTGTTTCACCATCATAGCGACAAATAGCTTAGTTTTACTATCATAAAAATAAAATGCTGTTTCACCATGATGGGTCAGCGTCAACGTTGTTTGGGACTAAGTAAAGCTTTAAATAACTGTCGATAACTATATGGGACTGAGACTTACCCACGAAGAAGCCTCATCAATGACTATATCTGAATTTGTTAGCCGTTGGCCAAGCGTCGACGGAGGTCGTTGCGGGTCCCCGACGTCCAATCGTATGAAGAAACGCCTTATTTCCGGATCTACGGAGGAGCGGAGGTATGAGCACTTCTCAATTACTTTAGATTATTTGAAGACTATGGAATGGTGAAGCTAAATCAAGATGTTGACGTAGTTAAAAAAAAACACATTTTTCTGTATTTATAAAGTTATAAAAATAGGCTCAATAGGCTCTTGAGGAGTCTGGGAGTCATAAACTGAGTCAGGGAACCAGCATCCTATACAATAAACAGATTCCGAACCAGCAGATAACTAAGGTAGATGTTAACACTAAAGCCACCTTGGCTTATCGAGCTTTACCTCGCATAGCGCCGTTCCAGCATAGTGCAGTTTCGTTCTGTTAACGAATGAGTGCTGTAGTATAAAAATGTAATTAATTACTTTTTATGTTAGCACTTTGGAGTGAACAATTGTCTCCGCGTTAACGCGTGGTTACGGGTTATCTAACCCGGGATTAGCCCAGTTTAACAATGTGCCCCGAACAGATGCTACGTTTCCTCGTTGGATGTCAAGCGACAGCCTTTGACGTAAAAATTCCGATGCTCTTGAGTCTCCCGTGGAGAGGTTAAGGCTTCTACCCACGCGCTGAATCAACTTCAATGTAAGCGGGCCTGGTCCTCCTATTGTTTCAAAGGCCAACGGACAAAATTGATGCGGATAACTAACGCCTAAGTATTTTCTACATTTGTTAGCCTCTGCTAACCTAGACGCATGACCTGCCTGGTCCGCATTTGCACCGACCATCGAAGGGGCTAATGAGTCGGTTACAGTTGCGTCCCAAACAAGCATGCGACCACGCTCAAAGGGGGTTAGAGTAAGACCGTCAGGCCTTTTTCCGTCATCTCTGGATAGACCCGGAGGTTCTAGTACGCACGGAAAGCCAGCAGATCTTAGTGCTCGACTGAAAGTGTCATTTAATGCCGAGTGGCGTGCTCTTCGGCCTGCACTTAAGGCGCATGATAAGCCATGATGCGCCAAAGCGTCTACAATGTAGCCACAACGATATCGGTGAGGGACAACTAGGTCGACACCAAGACGCAATCCGGTGCTGATGCGCGTCGTCTCATCATCCAAAAGCGTCCCTATTCGTGGACAGGGTAGGGCATGTAACCAGGCTCCAGCCCCTTGACTACTAACGGCTCGAAGCCTGGCTTTGTCAGCCACGGTGGGAGCCCTATCAATCAGGCTTGTTAATCGCTTTTCTTGCAGAGGGTCTGTCCAACTGCTCTGTTTAGTTCTTTCATCGGGAGGGGAGTCAAACAAAGAGAACAATCTGTCGGTCAGCTTTTGTAGCTCAGCGTTATAAGCTTCCCATCCATCCTTATCCAATAAAGCCCTAACCCTCTCCGAAGCCTGAGTCAATGATGACACGATCGCGGGTCCAGCCATCATGACTGCGTCCGGCATACCTAAGCCGCCTAGAGAGATCGGAAGCATTACCTGATCCCTTGCCACAGCGGTAAGCTGAAGATTAAGTATCTCCTCTAAAATATCTAAGCTAAGATCATTAAAAGGCTGTAACAGTTCAGGCGATGAGGATAAATTGCAACCTCTAACTAGGTGTGTTAACTTCGTGGCTGAAAAGCAAGATCTAAGGAGAAACAGACCGCAGTGGGCCCCCAATTGGGATTCCGGGCGGCTAGTGCTTTTGGTACCCCATCCGGCAGCAAGGGCACACCTAACAGCTCCAGGTCAGCCTTGTCAACAACGCGGCATCCAGGGAGTAGGCTAAAGAGGTCCGTTAAATCTAATGGTTCAATTCCGTTATGATCCGTAACATAGACTTCACATTTGCCCGGGTTCAGATTCAGGCCACTAATAACACCAATGTCAATGACTTGTCGAATATCGTCTAGTACTGTCGGGAGGTCTCCGCCTAGAACGCCGTCATCCAAGTACCAGGCATTAAAATGAGATCGCAGTGTATCCACCATATCCTTGATACACAGACAGAAAAGTGGAGGACCTAGGGGATCGCCCTGCTGGAGACCTGTTTCCGATAGCATCGTGTTATGGGGCATGACCAGATGTGATGACTGACCGTAAGCCAGATTCGTCTGGTGAAACAGTAAGGGAACCCACGACTTGACGGATTGGAGTATATGGTCTCGTCGAACGCTATTAAAAGCGTTAATCCAGTTTGACCATCACCGTCGGTACTTTGCGCGATTGCAGAAATGTACGGGCACAGTGTACTGCTACCTCTGTACCGCCAGGGGTAGCGAATCCTAGCTGGTGATTGCCAAGAGCTGCTAAAACAGCGTCTTTATTATCTTGATAGCTGATTTTGGCTGCCAATCGGCGAACGACCGAGGAACAGGCGATAGGGCGTAATGATCCATTTTTTTTCTTTAGTGCAAACATTCGTGCTCCGAGGAACAGGCGATAGGGCGTAATGATCCATTTTTTTTCTTTAGTGCAAACATTCGTGCTCCGAAGATAAGTGGTATAAAACAGAAAGGGGGCGAGCCCCATCTGAGCACATCAACTACTTTGGCAATGGCGTCAGCTAATCGCTCAGCCGTGCTGCCCAGTGCACCAGACAGTAGGTCCTGAAGTAGACGGGGTCTCATAAAATCCAGGCCGGCAGCTGAACTCTGACTGAAGGTCTTCATGGCGTTCAGTATCTCGTCGCGCGAGGTTGAAGATGGCAGTGTAACCGCCGGGGGTGTGGGCATGGTTAGATCCCGAGGAGCCTGTGGGTGTTTGGAGCCGAGTGCTTCCGTATTTTCGTTCACTGGCGCTAGAATATCCTCGGAGCTCACCAATCTAGCTGCACCTGAGATATCGCCTTCCGACAATTGACTCTCACCCGTCTGCAGAGGTTATCGTCGAGGTAAGCCTTCGATGCCGAACGCTCATGCGTCAGGTCCCTAAGCCTTTTTCCCGCTGAAAATTCGCGTAAGTTCTTCCTAATCACGACAGACAGGGACCGGGCGTCCTTTTCCGCTCGAGGAAGTCGCAGCACGACCGGAGCAAAGGAGAACAAAGAGTACCAGGCGGAGAAGTCGTTGTCCTTGGCGACATTTGAGAAGACGTTAGTAAGTTCCTCTGCAACAGTAGGCCTTACAGATTTTGGTAAAATGCGTAGCAGTTTGGCTTGGCGCATGTTTGTCTGAATGTCGACGAGTAGAGTGTCAATATCTATCATATCTGTCATATCAATTTCTTCCGTCGAGGCCCGATGGGCTGTGAACGGCCTGTTGGCGGCGTCAGCATGCCTGGCTGATATGTCTGCCATGACCCCTTTTCGTGAAGACACCTTTGCAAACCGGGCATGTAGCCCTGTTGGAGGTATCCAAGAATGGAGATATTTGTGCGGCCTCAGTTCCGCTTGGGTTATTATTATCTGGCATTATGATGTAAAGGCTTTAAGCTTCTCTGCGAGTGAAAGGAGAGCCAATAAAGGTTTTAGAGCTTCCGCAATTGTTCTCAAAGTTGATGCCAATTCAGGGCTGACACCCTCTAACATCCGAGCGACGTCTGTTAAGGCGCCCCCAACATCTCTGCGAGACGTCTTGTTACGGGTGTGTCTCTTCGTGGTGAGTTTAGCGGTGTACCGCGGCCGAGCTTGACGACTCCTGTATGTGTTGGTTCGCTTCCGTTTGGGCCTCGGTACCGGTCGCGGATTGGGGAGAAGCAGCTGCGGTGAGGAGCTTTCCTGTGTGGTAGAAATGCCCCTAAGGACAGCAGCGTACGAAGCCTTATCTTTGCCGGAACCACAGTCTTCCACGATAGCAGCTGTCGCATCAGGTCCCTCGGTGATCGATGCAGACGGATGCGATGCCTTAACTTGTTGTACAACTCTCGCCTCCATGATGATCCTGTTCCGTTCGCGGAGGGAGGCCACACGCGGACAGGAAGGCGATCCGGCCACGTGGGGGCCACTACAGTTAACACACCTCGACTGTTTCGTGCAAGTTGAAGCGAGGTGATCTCCACCTCCGCATTTTTTGCAGGCCTTGCGATAGGTGCACCTGTCCGCTAGATGTCCCACTCGTTGGCAATTGTAGCATAATTTAGGTTGATCGGGCTCAAGAACGACGGAGTGGGTTTTGTATCCCAGGAAGACAGACACCGGCGGTTAACGGTCAAAGGTCAAGATCACCTTGCTAAGTGGGGTCTTGCCAGTGTGACCTGTCCGGAATAATCGTCGAACGTGCACCACTCCATAATCTGCTAGTTCTTGGCATATCTCGTCGTCTGTGAACGCAACATCGACGCCTTGAATTCTCGCCTTGAATGACGTTAGAGCTGGACAGGTTACCGTGACGGGTATTGATCCTATTGCAGAAAGCTGCGTCAGTTTTCTAGCCGCGTCCTCTGTGTTGACCCATACGGAAATGGCGGCCTTACTGCTTGATATCTTGCAGTCAGGGCAATTAGAATGAATAGCTTTACATAACTAAAGTAATGTGCCGTCAGCAAACTCGTTAGAAGCTGGATCCTCAGTGGTCTTCCTGTGTATGACGACTTTAAAGGCGTTGAATTGACCGCTAGACGCCTCCATTCTCAGCTTGTCCAACTGACGTTGCTCACGAGATTTAACTTTCTGCTCACGCTTGGACACCACCAGCGTAAATGATTCGTCATGTTTATCGCACTCAACTAAGGAGCCTTTCCTTCGCTCACACCCTGTTTTTATAGCTCCGTCTAGGATTTCCGAAGTTCTGGCACCTGTAGTTGGTTCAACTTGTGATACACCAGGCGATGCGCTGCAGGCCTTCTCCTCAGCCGGCTTCGAGACATCAGCTTCTACGGCGACTGGTGTATCTTTGACTATTGGGCTCCTGAGTTTGGAGATATCCAAACTACTAGGCGGCTTATTGCCACTGGACTCGGCCGGCATCGTCCTAGATGTCCAAATTCCTTGGAACAAATAAACGCCAAAAAAAACACCAAAAAAAAATTGCCACTCCTGGGAGTTGAACCGGGGCCCAACAACTGGCAGTCAATGACTACCACTAGGCTACGACGACTGCACAGGCTGCTCTGCTTCTAAGCCGTATCGACCGCCGGCCGCAAGTTAGGCACAAGCTTACAGCTAGCGATGACGTTGGCAAATCGAACACAGTTGTCAAATTCGAACACAATTGTCAGAGAGCCCGGAAGGGATCGGAACTCTCTGAGGAGTAACTAGAGTACCTCCGGGCGTATGCGATGCACCGTTCGAACACTCACTATACAAACTCTGAATGATACAATTATCACTACAAAAATCACAGTCAAGCCTCTCGTAGTAACCAATTTTACGGGAGCCAACACGAAACACGACCGTACTCCACCGCATCAAACGGAAAAAACAAAAATTGTAGTATAAATATTTAATATTTTGCATACGTTGTACCAGTCTATTGTCTTCAATTTATTCTATATATTTAATTATTTGCAGTGTTCAAAGTACACTGCCTGTATAGATTTTGGTGTTACCTGTACATTTTCGAGTGCATACATTTTTCTCGTATCGTTTGTTGGATTTTTTTAGCAAAATTGGCGTAATGGTGAATTTACTAAGATGTAACTTCGTGTTCAAGGTACACTGTCAGTGTTCAAGGTACACTGTCAGTGTTCAAGGTACACTGTCAGTGTTCAAGGTACACTGTCAGTGTTCAAGGTACACTGTCAGTGTTCAAGGTACACTGTCAGTGTTCAAGGTACACTGTCAGTGTTCAAGGTACACTGTCAGTGTTCAAGGTACACTGTCAGTGTTCAAGGTACACTGTCAGTGTTCAAGGTACACTGTCAGTGTTCAAGGTACACTGCCTGTATAGATTTTGGATGTTGCCTGTACATTTTCGAATACATATATTTTTCTCCTATTGTTTCGATTTTTCAGGCAAACGGGGTTCCGGCAAACGGGGGTCCGGCAAACGAGCGTCCGGTTGAGGACTGGAGGCGATTGAACGCTCGGGAAGTTCAGGCAAGAACAAATCACTTTCCCAATACGAAGAAGCAGCTAGTTTACTTCAGTGTCAATCAGGGAATATTGCGCTGTTTCTAAGCAATTATTTCCTCGTTTGCACTTTTCAAAACATGTTTATCAGAATGAGCAAAATGTAGCTGCAAGTAAAGGCTACTGTTTTAGCGATAACGTAGATATTCAGGTCCTGTACGTCCTGCAGCACGACGAACTTGTTAGTTTGATGGATGCGGCATTCCCGGGATCTAGAGGCGTCGTAACGGGTACGCTGATTGACTGAGTTGTTAAAATTCCGTTAAAAACCACGACCGCCGATGGATGCTATCCCTCGTGCATACGGTGTGGCTCCTACGCGACCACTTAGGCAAAATATGTTTGCTACTGCTGTTTACAGCTCTTCGCGGGCGGTTAAGCGTATTACTGCGGGAGACGTTCTCGCTGCTTTCTTCCCTAACACCTACGCTTGTAAAACTAGACAGCCCTTGACTTAAATTACAGGTGCCTAGTGACAACAAGCCTTAGCTACGCAAAGGTTTTGTTTTTTTAGGGCCTTAGTTTGCACGATGCCAGTTCGCGCATTTTTTGAATCACCATACTGAACATCGGCTCTCCATACCAACCCGAATCTTATATTTATTTAAGCGCGCCTCAGTCAGCCGCTAGGCATGAGATACTCCCGTTAACTCTAAATGTTGTGATGTGGAGGTTACAATCTGATGTATTTACACGTTAATAAAGGTAGTCAGATAGAAAATTAGGTAAATTACTCTGGAAGTACAGTAACTAAGCATCAAGACGTTAGTAGAATATGCTGTCAGCTTAAGCTAATTAACTCGTGTAGAGTTTTCCCTACAGAAAAACTAACTGTTGAATTTACTTTTCGACGTATATATTTGTATTCTGATTTTGTTGCTAAGGAGTTGAAAACGGATCTGATAGGGGCTAATGCGATTATTCGACCCAACTGGATTCGGAGGCATGAGATACTCCCGTTAACTCTAAATGTTGTGATGTGGAGGTTACAATCTGATGTATTTACACGTTAATAAAGGTAGTCAGATAGAAGATTAGGTAAATTACTCTGGAAAAACAGTAACTAAGCATCAAGACGTTAGTAGAATATGCTGTCAGCTCAAGCTAATTAGCTCGTGTAGAGTTTTCCCTACAGAAAAACTAACTGTTGAATTTACTTTTCGACGTATAAATTTGTATTCTGATTTTGTTGCTAAGGAGTTGAAAACGGATCTGATAGGGGCTACTGCGATTATTCCACCCAACTGGATTCGGCAACCATTCGAGTTTGTGGAAGACGACGCATTCAATTTTGGACTACGACATATTCAAGACATCTCCTCTGGAGTAATTGCTGTATTGCAGGCTTTCATGCTAAAATCGATTTGTCTGGAGAATGAGTGAGCTATGATTCGTAGTTTCTCTTATACAATACTTTCATAGGAGCGTTTAATTATAACGCGACCTGGCGATACATATATATATATATATATATATATATATATATATATATTATATATATATATATAATATATAATATATATATATATATATATATATATATATATATATAATATATATGACTTCGTCAATGTTCGTATTTTTTGTAATAAAATTTAACATTTTTTCGCGTAATCAAATGTGTTGCAGTGAACCGCGCGACAGAGAACAACGTTTCTTGCTGGCCCAAAGAATAAATCTGGACCAACAAACTCGGGACGAACACCTTGTTTCAGCAATATGGAATATTGTGACGGAAGCCAGTCCAGATAGCTCCACCAGCTACGCTCTTGGCCAGGCGGACAACGCTGCACGATTCGCAGACCTGCAAATTCACACATTCGGTGACGAAGCGGCCCTTTTATGTACGTATAGCTCGTTGACCCACAAACATATTGTATTGTCTACCGCTACACTAATAACATAATCGCGTCTCGTGCCTCGTTATTGCCGAGCGTAAACTTCAATCGCAATCTATATTCCGTAACTATAACTAGCAGGTCTTAAGTCGGGATCTGCCGGGATGCGTTAAGATTTTCTTTAGTAGGCTACAGTGGTTATGACAATGCTGCAATTTCGCTGATTTAAAAGACCCGTAGCCCAGCAGTGCTTACGCGCTGTATGTTTATAGACAGTTTGCTCCGCTCATCCCATCGTTTTAAAGGCTACGAGTAGAACTACTAGTTAACGACGAGCAAACAAACGAGCGTGTTTGCGCAGCTTTGCCTGATTGGCCACGACAACTGAACTGCCTGGAACTGCGGAAGGCATCGGTACCAGCTTTGAAGGATGGGTGTATAGACCATTTCAGACCAGCACCTGATTTTTCGAGCAAGCTACTAATGCCCCCACCGATGGCTCACAGCCATCTTTGTGTACAAAGCCGACATGTTTATGTACGTGTACAAGGGAAGCCAGCTGTGTGTGGCGGCCTCCACTATGCGAACACGACAAGCCATGATCCATGCGAGGCTCCCAACCCAGCGGAATCCAACGCTAATTCGCGTGCAGTGCTCAACTTCAGAGTAGGCTGCCGATTGCACCTGCTTGGAAGGCTTGTAGCTATATTTCTGCTGATAAAGCTGTCACTTGTATTCGGGCTACCTCAGAGGCCGTGAGAAGCGCATGAGAAAACCGAGAATGCCGCGGTCCTCCTTGGTAGTTGCCAGCTTGGCAGAGGTCTTACCGCGCTAAAGGAGGGCACGGCTAAATCCCGCAACAAAAGCTGAACGCACGCCTCGCATTTGATGGTGGAATTGCCAAAATCAATGACTCGTCGAATGCAGATAGATACCGAGACAGATTCTGGATTGCCTGTGATCGTTCCGTCGTCCAGGTACTATACATGAAGCCCGGGTTAAGCAAGGGCACACAATCTTAGGCAGATTGGCATTAGTCAGATACTAGTCGGCACGGTTACACAAGGTGCATTGTGCATGGCTATAATCACGTGATGTGTCAGACTCAGAAGATTTCAAAGTTGGCGATCAATGTTCTTTTTTTCGGCCGATGGGACGATCGTTGAAGTTCGCAATTTTTGTAAATGTTTCCTAAATTTTAGTCTTACGTGCTCTTACGAGGTAGTTCTAACGTGTCCGTACGATTAATTCGGGGTTTCAAGGGTTTATCGAGGAATTCCTGGAGGAGATAAAACATGCGGGCGCGCTGAATCTTCTGATATCAGTCCTTCTCTCACGCGGAGCTATTCTTGAACGAGACCTTATCGATCTCCGGACAGGCCTGATCGCGTCCGAGATTTTGCCAGAAAACGTTGTCGTCTTGTTGCTAACTGGAGCCCTCACGACACCCGCTAACCATGAAAATGCGGCTGCACATGGGTTGCTGGGCGTGCAGCGTATGGCCGACTGCGGCTATATTCGCTCCCCGGACCGGGTTGAGGAGGCAGAGGTGGGATACCATTTTCTATTTTGCTTACAATGTCCTGCCTATTTTATTTTTCAGGATATCCAAGTGCATATTTTTGTTCATTCGGGGAAGTAATTGCGTCACTTAATGCTACTACGGTTCTGTGTTTGCTGTTATAGGTCGGCACCTATCTACTAATGCCAAGGCACCCAATCTGGGTGATCGGCCTTATAGGAGATCATTACCTTATCGCGTTCTGGCCCCGTTTAGATACGGAGTGGAGAGAGAAATACTTAAACGCGGCGCCACTCGTTCTCGACCTCTATGACCAACAGGATGGGATCATGGGATCGGCAACCTTTAGTAAGAATTTGATTTTAATGTGTTTAATATACTTTTGCACGCTTGAGTCCATACGACCACGCAGATGCAAAAAGTAGTAATAATCATCACATGCTTTTCAGACGAACCTGACGTACTTATCCAGGGCCAATTCAGCCGCACTGACGAAATCAGGCGAGCCCTCGACTCATGGTATAGGAATATAAGGCAAGCTAATGGTAGGTCTTAAACCATTAAATAACTTGCTATATCGAAATTAACCAACCGGTTCCACGTCAGCGCATTGCTGCACAGATATTAACAGAACACGCTATGCTCGCTATGCCTGAATTGTTGCGGCAAAAATAGAAAGGCATTTGCCCAAGTGTTAAATTTAAGTATCTGTAACTTCGCCCTTGATGGCAAAGATAACCTCATATTCCGGATGCCAGTGAGTAAACCGCTGTCACTGTTTTCTTGCGTGTCCCCCCAATTTCATGATTGCCTGGACAGAAATTTACTATCTGGTCTGGTCAGCTCTTGTACAGCTAACTGCAGCAATGTTAGACGATGTCTGAGTATTGAGCTTGTGAAGGATATAGGCTCAAACTCAACGGACAGTGCATATGCAGTCAGTCACCTCTCGTACACGAGCTTTAACATGGTAGTGACTCGTTTAAATCTAAGAATCCCTTGTCATCTACATTACGTGTAAATGATTCAGATGATTCGAAAAGGCTAACTTGTTCTTTAAAAGTAAGCGCTGGAGAGTAAGGAAACGTTCCGCATAAAAACCAGTATATCTTGTTTACCAGCTCCACACCGTTTAAAAATATTTTGAAATCATATTTCCTAGTGTTTAAAAGTGTTATCATTTATATTTATGCTTTCAATAGTTAGTTCCTGTTATTTGCTAGTACCTCGCTTCATCCGTGATTACTTCGTACGACATCTACTAACTAACAGTGCTATTGCAGGTGATGGCGCCTGAGACGTCGTTTATTCCGGAATCCGCTCGCGGACGATTACTACTGACAACGACTGCATGAGGTTCAACCTTATCAGAAGCGGGTTCGTTCCGGATGGCCGGATCGATACATAGACACCGATATAAACGAAACCTACTAACTAAATGTGGTGGTTCACGTCGGATCAATATTTGCCGCCACTTGTTGTAGTGTATATCTTTCTTCGCAAGAGAGCTGCATCTTGTATCAAACCTAGAAACCGTAGTCCATACCGCGCATGTACAAAATTAGGCTTACATGGTTAACACGCGCCAGCAGTGTTGACACTTCGAGATGATCGTTGTCGAAGTGTCGTTAACTAGGTTCAGAACAGTCAAGTACGTGATATCGTTATATTGACCTGAAGGAGCGGATTGGTGCATGGTCACCCATGTGCGTTACTAAATAAATTAGTTCACGCTGGATTGTTCTTTGCCCCGACATATTGTCGTGTATTCTTCTTCGCTAGAGAGCTGTATCATGGAGAAAACAAAAACCTCGTTTACATCACCTGTGCAATATAGTATTGCACACGTGCAATAATTACGAAAAGAATTTGCATGGAACCATGTAAGCTCAACTTATCTAGTTAACACGCACTCGCAATAATGACACTTAAGATTATTTCGGAGCAGTCACGTACGTGATATCGTTGTATTGCCTTTACCACAGGGCCTACGGACACAGCAGGTGGTTCGTCACGAGTAATTGATAGTAGCCATCAATCATAGCTTGAAATAATGGAAGGCCCAGCTAAGAATAAAGATCAAAATAAGTAAAAAAACCTTGGTTTTCGTAGACTATCGCGTTACACCAAGTTTTCAGTGCAAAATGGCTAATTACCATGTCGCAAATAAAGGCACTCTCCTGCCTCCCTTATGCCTATGCACATATGTTTGATTGTATATGGCTATGCAACACCATATGCGTCGAGCTATGATTCATCACAACGACTTCAGTGCAAAATGGCTAATTACCATGTCGCACACATAATAAAAACGCTCTCCTGCCTCCCTCATGCCCATGCACATACGTTTGATGTATATGGCTATGCAACACCATATGCGTCGAGCTATGATGATTCATCACAACGATTTGTCATCATTGATGCTATGTGCATCAATGACCCGTCGGTGGCCGGCCTGGCGCAGGTATCATGGGCGAGCGTCGCATTGCCCGGAGACTGTCCGGGCGAGGAATAGCGGATTACCATGTCGCACACATAATAAAAACGCTCTCCTGCCTCCCTCATGCCCATGCACATACGTTTGATGTATATGGCGATGCAACACCATATGCGTCGAGCTATGATGATTCATCACAACGATTTGTCATCATTGATGCTATGTGCATCAATGACCCGTCGGTGGCCGGCCTGGCGCAGGTATCATGGGCGAGCGTCGCATTGCCCGGAGACTGTCCGGGCGAGGAATAGCGGGGATGGCTTGGGGGGAAGCGGATAAAGCACTAAACCGTTAGAGCGACGCACGGAGCTTTGAAAAGGTTGGAGATGACTGAATTAAGACTAAAAGACTCTGAAAAACCGGTACGGACAAAATAGGCAAAATGGCCAAGAACAATACGCCGAAGAACACTCTCTGTGGACACTGCCAGAAAGCGGTGACGTTCGAGAATAACAAAAAGCAACTTGGAAAAAAAAACTAAAAAAAGCCAGGCGTGTTGAAAAAACATCGAGGATAAGGCTTTTGCAGAGAGCGCAGCGGGTCAATACGTCTGGGATGCGAACAAAAATAGCGAAAAAATAAAAGCTGCCATCACGCACTTTCAAGAATACAGGTAGACTGCAAGGAGGCATCACGGGGTTGTGGGGGAATAGACTGCATGATAAACCGATGCAGCGTCTGCCAGCAGCTAAAAGTAATAGTCAATACATTTTTCCATTTGAGTAACATTTAGTTTACAAGCCTGTGATGCTACGAGAGTTATCGCACGTTTTACCTGTAGAATCTTTATTTTGCCAGACTGTTAATAGCGGCTGAAGGCCGCTCGGCCTCTCGGGAAACCATGGCAGTCAAAAACTTCAATTTTAGCAGAATAAAGCTAAGTTGTTCACATGGAAATGGCTATCAAATATATTCAATAAAAACATAATCCGACATAAACCGGTATTACGTAAAGGAAATGTTTGAAAACCACTGCTGTAATTGTCTTGCTTGGACGGCCTAACTCTAAAATATTGTGTGAATTTACAAATTAGGGTGACGAAACGAGCAACTAATAAAAACATAATTGTACGATTAAAAGACTATTGAAATAGATTAAACCTAATTTGAATCCGGCGGCACGGTCTTGTAAACAGGTCAGTGTTGTTGCCGTATATTTGACGGACTCGGACAGTGCGCTGGGCCCGCGCACTAAAAAGCCGCAGAGCAGCGCAAAGCATAAACAATCGTCTATTGAGATGAAGTTGTAAATCGAATCGAGCATGATCGGCTGTCAGGCTGAGTGGAGTTGAAACCCATCGCAGCGCTACCTGGTTCCACTTCGTTTGTACTGTACTGCTGTAGCTTTTCCTGCAATGGGCACACTTGAACAGAGTGGACAAATCAAATTCTCGAGAGCAAATGTTCCGGAAAATGTGTTTTGTTATGAATACTAGTAAAATTAAAGTACTCGTAGAACAATATTTGATTTCTGCCCGTTTAACCAGTAACAAGATGCGGCGGTAAACAAGTCGAATGACGCTACGCTCCAGAGTTTTTGCGATTGATGGGAAAAACGGGGGTTTTTTTTTTTTTTTGTTCGCGGTTGTTAAACGCGATTCTCTATGTCGAATGAAATAGTATCATTAATGACCTTAGTTGTTCTAGAAGCTGCGGGAGATCACTTAATCTCCCGCCGCTCTTGAGGTAGCTATGTCAAAGGCACTGCAATCCGCTAATCTGCTCAGCAAGAAGGAGCCAGTCGGATGGCAGCGGATTCACCCGTAAAGCCAGATGAAATTATCTCGATTCCGTAGTCCTCTGAAATAGTCTTTGTGTGGAACGTAGCACCTTGTGGAACACGCTGGCGCCGTCATACAGAGTGTTCCTGAGCATCGAGATCAGTAGGAGCTGTTGCCAATCAGTAGAGCAGCAAACATGTTTAAAGTATCGCAAATTAGAAGCAACCCTTATAATACAGCCCAAATACATTATACACATTGAAAGCCAACATAACCGAACCAACGCTAATATTTCCAAAAGACGTTGCGGAAAAGCCGGCAAAATAGTATGTTGAAAAAAGGGCTGGATAATTCATTTTGCAGATTATATTCATGGAAGTTTAACGTAAACATGCATGATATGATGTACTAATAAGATACATTTTATATTGTTTGAAGAAAATCTTCTTATAACGGCGCGCGCTGTGAATGACCTTTTTAGACTAAGTCTTATCATCCTGTCCAAAAATAGACTCGAACACGAATGCTGAGAAGCGCCGGCCAGTTTTGCAATGCTCGATACCGTGCTGCATTTCTGAGAAAGTTTTAGCTAATCACTTAATAGGTTCTTAATTTTAAAACCGCTTAGTTGACCCTGCCCAACACGGCTTTACCACCCATCGGTCTACATGTACACAGCTTTAGGAGGTGATTCAGGACTGGACTATGTTTGTAAATGCTTAAAAAACGTTTCACTGCGTTTATTAACCAAAAGATTGTAACTGACAAAAGTAGATCACTTCCTTCTGCTCTACGAGTTGTGTGTCTTAAGGGAGATGTTTATTGTCAAGTTTTGTTTGGACATAAAGAAGTACCTGCCACTGATATCAAATATGCAGATACCGTAAAACTCTATTATCCTGTTTGCTCCAGTGACTTCCATTCTGTTCGCGTTTACATTTTTCTTGTTCTTCCCA